>CM047805.1:194338906-194545559 GCA_026214975.1 Gentiana macrophylla | reverse complement strand
GAAATATGAAAAGTTGCCGTTTGATGAAGCTCTCGGCGTGGTGATTTTGGAGGATCCTAAGATAGAGGAAGCCAAGTGTTTAGTCCCGTCATGGACTCCAATGCATGACATCTAACTTTATAACTCACGTTCGTTTTCTTTCTACACCTCGTTTTTCTCTCATCGTATCGGTAGTATAATCTTGAAAAACGATATAGTATAAGTCACTATGTCGAGCCAGCGACATAAAACAAAGCGCGCTCAATAGGAGCAACCCATCATTTCTGTGTTTTTTGGTTTTAACTTGTTTTGCTGTGTTTTGGTGTTGAGGATTGAATCCGGATGATCCCGAGGGGCCTTATATGCTTAAAATCACTTTTCCTCTGCTTTTACCCTGTCGGACGGACAACCATCTCCATCCGTCCGGATATCTTACTTAGTTTTTACAATGACCTTGGCTATCACCGTCCGTCCGGACATCAATCGTTATCCGTCCGGATAGAAACTTGTCCGTCCGGACACATTCATAACCCCTATAACCACCGATCTTTTCACTTTCTTCTCCATTTTCCCTCAAAGCAAGCGAGCCGATAACCGCCTCCTCTCCACCCCCAAACCACCAAATCCTTATTTCTTCACGTTTTCATCCATTTTCGTTGCTATAATCACCTTACCACCCTCTCTTGATTCTCCAACCAAAATCATCAAACAAACACTCATTTTGGAGAATCAAGGATTTCACCTTCGTGTTGCTCCGTTACAAAAATCCGATTTTGGGCTATTAGTGGATCGTTAGGATTCCATGCACACCATTGCACTCACAACACCGATTTTGGTAAGTATCAACAAACTTTTTGAGTTTTCAACTTTTTCTGGGAGTCGATTTTGAGTCGAGCCTCGATCGAGCTTTCTTGATTTTGTTCTTTTTCTCATTTTGGTTGTTTCATCGTTGTTTTTGGCGGTGTTGGGTGTTGTGGGTACGTCTGCATGGTTGTTTTAAATTTTGGTTTGGTTGTTGGTTTTGGTTATTTTGGATTACGGTTTTGGATTGCGGTTTTGGGTTGATTGTGTTGATTGTGTTGTTTGTGGTGGATTGATGTGGTTCAGTTGTGTGAGAATGAGTCCTAAGGTCAAGTTCACATTGGAAAGAAAGTAAGGGAAAGGCTGTGAACCCCTCGAGAAAAGAAAAGGTTTGAGGACATTCCGGTTGATTCGTTGAACACGCCCTGAGTCATGGGGTGGAACATGGAGAGTAGACACTGTTAGAGGCTAGGAAAAGGCCCTTGTATGGTGATCTGGTAGATGAGGCGATGGGGATTGAGGCGATGATTACGATGATGAGGAGGTACCTGGGTAGACCCGAGGCAGGCCAAGCCTCGTGCGTTTGAACCAAGCTG
The DNA here is from genome assembly GCA_026214975.1 of Gentiana macrophylla. Classification (NCBI taxonomy): domain Eukaryota; kingdom Viridiplantae; phylum Streptophyta; class Magnoliopsida; order Gentianales; family Gentianaceae; genus Gentiana; species Gentiana macrophylla. The sequence continues at coordinate 194,544,183 of CM047805.1, read as the reverse complement.
TGGGTGCAAGTGTGCAGTTGAAGCGACCCTAGTGAGGTTAGGGGCGGCCCGGGAGGTCAAGTGGTGACTCCCGAGAGGGCTCGAGTTTCAGATTTGAAGCTGCGGCTAGGAAGGCACCTGAGGGAGTTGTGCCTTATCGGGAGAGGTTAGATTAATGATAGTGCGGAGCGGCTTTTAGGATGAGGTTTAAAGGTAGAGATCTGAAAGGGAGGTCGACATGGAAAAGGTTGAGAAGAGCTTCAGGACAATATGATAAAGCGGAAGTGGGTTGATTTTGTCAAGTACCGGATTTCAATTTGAGAAACCGAATTACACGTTGGCCCGGAGTTTTGGCCAATTTGAGTGAGGTGGACCTGAACACGGGTGTCGTTCGAGTTAGGAATGTGGATGTGCCTTTCCGCTAAGGCTATTTACGCCTTTTATAAGGCCCCGGTTGTCACTTCTGGATTACTTGGATGTTATAAAGGAGAAGCAAGACAAGGGAGAGGATCCGTTTGAGGAGCTTGATTGCAATCAACCACTAAGATTCCTTGGTCCCACAGCGCCCGGTGGGAGTCACAGGATGTCGGTATATGCTTAAGACGACTAATTTTCTCGGGCCGAAAGGTTAAGGCTCGGTTTTATGCAGAATCGCCTACTCCCAAAGGATAATTTTCACAAGTTCATCATGATAGATTTGGCGATGCTATATCGTTACACTTTGAGTTACCGATTGATGTTGGCGGGTTTTATCTGAGAGCTTACGGAAATCGAAAGGATCAACGTCTGAAGCTCGTGTGTATTCATCTTGAATGAATAATTTTGTGTTTGCAAGCGGGGTGAAGGAGTATAGCGAGGATGAGCGATATCCGAAGAAGCCCGTTTCCTTAAGTCCTCGGCATGAGTCGGGCCCGGGAAGTTACCATCGAGGTGAAAGTGAGCGATGAGAGCCAAGGGTTCGAGGTCCGGTTACCGAGCCATGAGAGAAAGCGCATCAGTTTCATTCCTACCATCCCGTATTGCTCGAAATCGTTATACGTTGATGGATGGGTGCGTCGGATGTTGAACCCGACAGAGAGGTGCGAGATGAACCACAGATTATTCGAGGTTTGCGAGGCACTGGGACACTTGTACCGGCTATACGAGAGCTTCGCTTGAGACACACGATCTTACGAGTTTGCACGGTTGTTGAGGAGGCCATAGCGATTTGTCTCGAGAGGATGCGGTTGAGGCGGCTATTAGAGCTGCTGCGTCTGCTCCAGTGGGATGAGGCTGGCCTCTCTCAGGCGCTCCAGCTCCGACATCCCGGCCACTCAGGTTTGACCTTGAGCCTCCTCTTCACTACGTCTCTGAGATCTGCAGCACGCACGATTACCACTACATCGAGGATCAGACAGCGCGTAGAGTTTATCTTTGTTCCTTTTGCGTCGTTCCTTAGATTGTGACTTCTGTTTTTATTGGACTTGTCCCTATCTTTCTAGTTGTTTTGAGATGACTTTGTTGCTACTTTTTCACCTTTTCATCTTTGTCTGTGTTTTTCTTGGATTTGTGGATTGGTTGCTATTGTATATTTGGATCGTATTTGACTATCTTTGTGACATACTTGTTCAAGTTTTACGGCGTGGCGAGTCGTTCTTTTTATTATCCCGGAATCCCCATATTTTATGTTTTGTACGCTGGACTATGTCCCGTGCATGTATTCTGGATGTTCTCAATGACTAGGGTTTGGGATGGACTACGTTCCACGACCGTTCACGGGACTTGATCGCGCCCGTTTTGCCGGGCTCATAAGCTAAGTCTTTCTTTTTCCTTCGTTCACACACCGAGGCGGTGCTTCACTTAAAGGGGGAGCGACTTAGCTTATTACGGCTTGTTACGTAAAGTATTATGCCGTGATGTGATAAACTTGGTTTTTACTCGTTTCGAGTCGATTTTTAGGCCGTTTTCAAAATTTTCCAAGATTTTAACACCACGTTGCATGCATGTTGGTCACAATTGAGTGGTGAAAGGTCTTTAGTTTTGTGAATGTCTCACGGTGAGTCTATATTGTCATGATACTGGAACAACTTTTTAGTACACGTTTGTGGCGGGTTATGCTTATCACGATTACTTTACACACACTGTACCCTAGTTTGAGGTGAAATAGAAGGATTGGCCTTGGTAGGAACACGGGATGACAGTTTTGGCGTTCTTTTTAACCTACTTTAGCCAAATAAGCCTGAGCCGAATGTTTGACCTTCATTAGCCTCTCGGCCTTGATAGAATGGTCCGACCACCATTCGTTTTATAGCCTTTTCGTTACTTAGTGAAACCTACCGTGAGCCTTATTTTGGTCACATTCCACTTCATTTGACCTACTGAGTGGACTTAGTCTTTTGTTAAACCACACTTGCCAAGGCAAGTGTGTGAGTGAGAGATGTTTTTGTTGAGTCGGGTGTTGTTTCTTGATTTTAGAGCTATAAGGAGATGAGGAGCTCATTGGGGCGGATGCTCGGGTTTCATTTCAATCAAAAAAAAATCAAATAATTGTCTTTGTATATAGAAATAAAGGGTTGAAAAGGAAATGAGCTTAAAGCAATGATGATGTTAGGGTTGGGACGATTAGATAGGTACCAAGTATTGAGCTCACCTCACGACACTTGAAACATAGTCGAGTTTGGTAATGAGTTCGGGTATCTTAGTATCTATAGTTCCCAAAGTGTTGAAAATGATCAAAAGGAGTTTGGTGGGTTTGTTTGGTAAAGAAGGCGTGAGTACAGCGCTTGGATTATGTTCACTCGTGCTTCTTTTCTCCGAGTTTCCAAATTACCCTTTTAGATTAACCGAATTTACCACAGCCTAACGTTATAACCATTCAAGTCTGTTTGGACCGTGTTTAGCCTTAGTTAACTTGATTAGTGGAGATTCTAGGAAGGCGAGGATTGTGTAAAGTCAATTGTCGAGTATTCCAAACACAGAAATCGTATTATTAAGTATAAGTCGTCGTCATTCAACACACACTCACTCCGTGTCATGATCTAGTAGAGTTAAAGTAATACAATTACTTAACTAAGTTCTTTTCACCTCGATATTTTGAAATACATGCATGTACCGTAAAGTTGTTTCCTTGGTATTGTTTGAGCGCTGATTTACTAGAGGGCGAGTAAAGGCTAAGTGTGTGGTGGTGATAGGAACCAACTTTCGGTACATTCTATGTCTGATTCGACCCACGATTATCACATTTCGGCATGTTTGGGGTGAGTTTAGACCATATCTTGAGTATTAAATGAGGATTTATTGCACGGCGAGTAGTATCGGTTTCAATAAACTTCGACCTTATTTTAGCATTTTATACTCGTTTTCCCGAGACACCCGTAGTTTGCGGGGTTATGCGTTTTAGTGTTGTTTTCATATGGATGCGGAGACTAAGCGTGTCTCGAGAGCACGAAAGGCGAAGTATGAAGTTTAGGCGTGTCCGAGTGAAACACGGAGGTTGAAGGTGGAAAAGTGAAGTTTGTGGTTACAAATAGCTGTCCGGACGGACAAGGTGTTGTGTCCGGACGGCTAACTCACTTTGGTTTTTGAGAAAAATTTGATGAAGAACCCGTCGGACGGGCCAGAATCAACATCCGAGGCGGACGAGATAATCATCGGGCCAGACGGAAGGAAGCATCCAGACGGACAAGAGCATGTCATCCAGGCGGACATCTATGCATCCGTCCGGACACACTGAGAATCAAAAACGATCCGGCGGACATTGAGAACATCCGACGGACATAAGCTTTTCTATATAAAGCGGCTCATTTTCTCCCACAATGACCAAGTAGAAAGAGGCGATAATATTAGATAGTTTTGGAGATTTTGGGCGATTTTCTTCGTCTTTTAGAGTTAGATCAAGTGTTATATATCATTAGAAACCTCTTTCAATCCTCTCTTTGATCTACTAATTTTTAGCTTGATCCGTAACTTTTCACGTGACAAAAATTCGATCTTTTGTAAGCACATTTGTCACCTTCTTCAAGTTGAGTAAAGTAAGTATGTTCTTTTGTTATTCTATTGTTGTTGTGATGTTTTCTTCCGTTTTTATTGCTTAGATTCGATTATGAGTAGCTAGACTCCTTGTATGGTTGAACTATGTGAAGGCGGGTGAAACGCCATTAGATTGATGAACCGGGAGGTAGTGTAGTGCGTAAATAAGCGTTACAATTAACAATCCGTATCTCGAAACTTGTTTGAATCGTTTTGAGTTAGATTGATCACCTAGTTCACCATTGCACACACTTAGCTTATAAATGTATGTTGCGGCGATGTGTGGAGCGGGGTTTGAGACCGTAGAAGTTTTGAGCTTGAGAGGTAGTCGACACTACCCGTGTACTAGATTGACACCCAGGTCATCAAGTTCAATTCCAATCACGAGGTTTTGTTACATGAGTTATCGTTAGGCGGCAAGGTAGAATAAGGCACACTCCGGGGCAATCTTTACGAGGGTAAAGTAATCCATTGAAGCGTGGTTCGACCATACTTCTTTTAATTGTTTAGAATTTGAGTAGTGTAATCTTTCTTTTATGCAATATTTTAACTTCATATCTATCTGTTTGACTGAGGCCGAGTGCTAAGTCAAGCTGTGGTACTCAAAACCAATTTACGTGGGTTCGACCTCGGACTCCTCAAATCACTATCCTACAATCGACCGGTCCACTTTGCCGGTTAGAAAGTAGATTTTGCTAAGGTTTGATTTTTACTTGATCGACGGACCTAGAAAATCAAGCTTATCATTAGTTATAACCAAATCACATATCCCAACACAATCTACTACAAGATATAATGATGTGTCATAAGATCTAGTCTAGCCAATAGATGATCAACATGTGGCAAATCTATCACTTATTCTTTTGAATCGTGACCTTAATAAGGGTATTTTAGTACAGCGAAATTATTTTGTCCTTTTGCAACTAAAAAAGAGTGTGGATTAAAACTTAATATAGGAGAGAAAAGTGGATTTATAACTAATTTTCCATTTTTTATTTTAAAATGAGATCTTTATTTAACAAGCTGCTAGAATAGCTGACCGTGGTATTGCAAATGGGAAACGGAATGCTAAGCGACAAAATAAATAATGGGCAGTTTAAACCAAACTAGTCTTCGACACCCCAAGCTAATCGGAGGTTCTAGTTTATAACTAATATTGGACATGGAACTAATAACAAGAAACCACTATAAAAAAAAAACTAATAACAAGAATGCCCAATATGTACTTTTGTAATTGTAATCATATAGGACACACTATAGACAAGTGTTATAAAAAAAATAGGGATAAGGGTCCAAAGGACACAATGTGTAAGATGTCGAGACAAAAATGACTATAAGAAAGATTTTGTCAAAAAGACATTTTACTAGTGAAAGTGAAAGTGAATTTGAAAGTGAATTCGTTGATTTTGGCACAAACCAGCGTAATTCACTTTCAAATTCACTGCCATTTTTTTTTTGGTTGTGGAAACGGGCATTTTTATTTATTTAACTTAAAACTGGTGCTCCAAAATGTTGTACCAACCAAAACGTACAAACTTCAAATTCAGGATCAAAGAAATCATAAAAGATCTAAGAACTACTGCGAAAACATTAATCTTGCCATGCAAGCCGTAAATTCTTCACTCGCTCCACCGCTTGGACACGAACACGGAGGAGGAGGTCTTTATTGTCGAGTCATGAATCTCATATTTCTCACATCCATATACCGTTTACCACTTCCTCCAAGTATAGTTCCATCCATTGGATCCGCTTATGGATAGGTTCTCATCTATCCAAGTATCTAAACTTTGTGTGCCAAAAATTGACTCCATTTCTCTGAGATAGTAAAAGCGTCCACACTTGGGTTGCCCAAAGCACAATCACGAAGTGCATGAAGGGGTGTTTCATAAATCATCTCACAGATTGGGCAAATGGGTGAGGGGATGATAAATCTCTTAGCCAAGAGATCGTATGTAGGCAGTGCTCTATGTTTGACCATCCATAGAAAGAAATTGGTGCGAGTCGGACCCTTTAATTTCCATATTTGTTTCCACTGTTTAATATCATTCACATTTGCTTGTTCTTCCCTCCTTTCCTTAGTTTGCAAAAAATAACCGAGAAGAGACCGAATATTTACACAGTAGGATTCGTTAATCCATTTGAACCGCTTCATCATGTGTTCCATGCACATCCATAGTCTAGAATATCTTTGTGCAAATGCCTCTCCATATAAGTGAGCATCCAGGTTTGGGTTTGGCGCATAATTCGATATATTTTTGTGCCAGAACTTTTATCCAGAGTTTGTCGTGATGATTAATCAGCTCCCAGACCAGCTTGCCTAAGAAGGCAACATTCATCTCAAAAGGTCTTCTAATACCCAAACCGCCCTCTTCCTTTGGTCTACATATTTTATTCAAAGCCACTGTATGCATTTTGCACTCGTCTTCATTATCTCCCCACAGGAAATCTCTACACACTTTATCCAGCTCAGAAATACAAGTCAAGGGTATTTGAAAAGTTTGCATATGATAGAAAGCTTGTGCTGCAAGTGAACTTTTGATTAAGATAGTCCTGCCAGCCTTAGACAAAGCTTTGGATGACCAGGATGAAAGTTTGGAGAAGCCACTGAAAACCAAGCTAGTTGCATGGAGAGAGCACTCCAAGATTTTTGTAATTGCTCAGGGCAAAAGGTTAGTTTGGTAAATCGAGCTTTTATACTTCTAGTAATGTCGGTGTTGCAAGCAGAAATAATATATACGAAAACTATCTATGGGTATGCACCACTATCATGGAGTATGCACCATCACTAGTACTTACCTTGAGTCCTACAATCAAGCGGACTCAAGATTGCACACTTTACGCCTAATTCCTTTGCCATTTTCACTTTCACTAGTGAAATGTTATTTTTGACAAAAATCTTTTCTTATAATCCTAAAATCCCGACATCTTTCTAAATGTGTCCCAATTGACAATTAACTAAGAAAATATAGGTATGTCACTCGTTTCAAATCAAAGAGACAAGTCGATCAGACGTAGTATAAAAATGTCCTTCAACCTTCTATAGTGCTTGATGCAGCGGTGATTTTCTTACGGATCATCACTTATAGGCGACTAGTATGAGCGAGAGGCCCTCTGCGTGTTGAAACACACAACATGAGAGAGGCATACCACATGTACCTAAATGGAGTGCGTGGACACCATTAAAATAATAAATTACTAAAGTTTTATTTATAAAGAACATTTTTGGACACTGCTGGAAAAACAATTTACTCTTAAAAAAATTTATGGACCCTGCTGAAGAACAATCCTGTGTCATCCCCTGACAGCAGGCTGCTATGTTAGGGAGATTGAAGGGAAAAGGGAGATTTCACTCACTCGGAATAAAAAATAAAAAAAATAAAAAAAGAAAAAGAAAAAAACACCAACTACATGATCAGTTGATCACAACTATTGTACAACTTTTCAAATCTCTAGTGTAAATTCGATTCATGTTCCTCTTGAAGGTCAAACACCATTGGTACTTGCGGATGGTTTCCAGTCTGGTTCTTGTAAAGTAGTACAAAATTATTCAAGACACTGGATGTTAGATTCAGATGCTAAAGATCTGCAGGAAGCTTGTTCTTTATCTTCTTTCATACCTTTTTACCTTGTCCAAAACAAGTATACGTGAAACTTCCTACTGGTGCCTCAAAAGCAGTTCAAAAATTTCAAGAAGTACAAAATCTTGGTGAAATCATTATAGCTGGTCTTCTAGACAACAAACATGTATTGATCAACTTCACCTATGAGCGAGATGGCATTCGTTTGTAGTTTGTGCTCACAAAGCGAATGGTTCAATACATATAAAAGTTGATGCGGATCATAAAGTGGACACCAGGTTTTCATGTGGATGTGGAACCGTCAATTGTTTCAGTTTGGATAACTTATCCAAAACTTCATGCTGACTAGATGAATCCATACTTGAAGTATTCGGCGCTCCATTACGAGTGGATATGGAAATACCAACCGGCCAGACCAACCTCTTGTTAGTAAAGTGTATCGTGTGTGGAGTGATTTACGGAACAAATCCGCGAGTATCGGAAGTAATTACGGAATAATAAAATATAAAGTATAGAAGTGAGAAAATAAAATTTGTTTTATTAAATATATCGAAAAATTAAAACAACCATTACAATCTGAGATCATTTAAAACATACACAAAATAAAATTACAATGCATAAAATAAATGACTAGAGATCAACCGATCTTGAGTATATTACTCTTTTCTTAAGCCAAATTGCTTGGTATTGTGCTCACGCGTAGTAGCAAATATCTCACAAGATACAAGCGACTTCACGTCTGATTTAGACCCAACACGCAAAATTCGAGCACCGACAAACTTCTTGAGTGCTCCGACTTCTCTTGACTTAGAACCAAGACTATATGAAAGACTCCTTGTAGTGAAAGAAACAAGAGAAAATTCGATGCTCTAACCATCACCCATGGGTTCTTTACATATTGGAGAAGAGGATCCAATACTCGAATCTGATTGGATGTATGACATAAGTCGGCCAACTTTTTTCCCATAAGAAAAGTCACAGCCGACTTGTTAAACGCATTTGCCTCTTACCCAACATAATCCTCAATTCTGATTGGTCGGATGACACAGTCTTCACCGATTGAATCACACGTTTCGATTGACTTTTCCCTCAAGAAAAGTTAATCAGCCGACTTAAGATTAATCACGTGTCAAGTAAGCCGACTTAAAACGTCCACACAGTTCCAGAATCTTCCAAGTGCCTTAAAATGATAACTGTTACTTAAAATAAAATTTTGGTTTTCATAAAGAAATTTTGTCCAAAATATTAATAGTAACACCCAAACAACACCGAGCTCACAGCTCACAGCTCTGAAACACAGCAGCATTTTGGAATAATCTAAGTCCTTCCTCAAAGACACAAAAGTGCTATTGCCACTGGGGCACATCCATAAAGTGCCACATTATCACTTAAATATGGAGCTCAAGCCTTTCATTTTACCTATGTGGGAGGGTTTGAGTTGATCACTCTTTCAACTCCTCTCATTACATGTTTTACACAAACTTTAGATATTAATTTCTCATTCACCCGATATACGTATCGAGTAATTCCAAATCAAACATCATCTCCTTCGTGAGTAGTATTATTAAATGTAATAAGTTCCCGATTGAATCACAGCAGAGTGTATTCGAAATTTCTTGCTAAAGTTATTGTTTTAACACATGTTCATAGCTCCATTTCATGGGATTTGCTCATATTTACAACACTTTTTGGCGGGCCCCGATAGCGAGTCCCCAAAAAAACCTCATTTGAAAAAATGTGAGTTTTATTGGCACTTTCGATAATTATTTACATGACCACGATTTACATATAAAATTTCATCATTGATGAAGCGGAATTCACCGTTCTTGTTCTCGGGTGAGCGATCTAATGGTAGTTCTCCGATCACCGGCAAACACAAAAGAGGGGTTGTTGTTAATGTATTTTGAGTGAACTTGAGTTGCTCTCAAGTTTGCTTACATATCAATCACTTAAAATTGGAATCAAGCCGGCGTAGTTCTTGCAAGGGTTTTATATAGAGTCTTAACCACTAATCTTGCCGTATCCTTCAAGGATTCGGTTATACCAACATTAATTAGGATTGATATGAATCACGATTATTAGGAGATAGTATCTCCTTTATCTTTAATATTGAATCGAGCCTTAGTGAGAGGTGGATTCTCTCCATAAGCTTCTACAGAATAAGAAGCGTGTGTATAATTGTTCGAAGGCTCTGGCCTATATGGCTGAGTCCTTATGGTCACGCTTTGTGCGTACTCTATAGAGCGAACCGACCTGCGGTGGTCAGGAGAGGTGAGGAGGCAGCTCGCTCTGTAAGATTTATTGTTGATGCTGGTCGGACCCTCGACCTCTGGTTGGGACGTCCTCCGTACTTTACTTAAGTTCAACCTTTATATTCATGACACGTGGCCATGACAGAGCCGACCATCATCATGGGTAATTGTGGCGCCAGAAGTAATAACGAGTGCTTTCTCAAAAAAAAAAAAAAAAGTAATAGCGAGTGCCAATAAAATCCAGCTAAAAAATATTATTAATAGGTAACACTTAAAGGGGCGTGTTGAAGAAAGGTTGTCCCAGACTTGTTATAGGCTGCACTTGAGGTGGTGTGTTGAAGCGTTTAACATGTTAATTATCTACTTGAGAGGGCCAGCGTTGAAGTGTTTAAGATGTTAATTATCTACATCTCCATTAGCTTAAGTTTTTGGAGAGATGATAGTTCAACATTTCGGACGCCCTCGAACTGCATCAACATTGTCTTTTCATTTATATTATGCGAGTGTTGAGTTTCTTTGTTAGCCTTGTCTGCCTTAATATGCCTTTATGTGGCATGTTTGCCCAGGCTTGTTACGGGCCCAATTTATTTTTTTTTTTTTTTTTTTGAACAACCACTTTATTATTAAAAAGGAGTTTAGCCGAGAACTAAACAAAGTCCGACCATGATAAATCACATCAAAATGACAATAACGACAAAGCCTAAAAACTCACACTTGAGGGGACGTGTTGAAGTGTTAATTATCTACCTTCCCATCACTTTAAGTTTTTGGAAGAAATGTTCAACATTTGGACGCCCCGGATGTGCATTCATTTAAGCAAAGTTGACCTATGCAAACCTCGTCGATAGAGGAGGATTTGGATCCAGCAAGGACAATCTACTGGTTTTTGGCAATCAATTGAAGTAAAGGAATACTATATACATCAGTATAGCCGTTATCGTAGGCATGTAGATCACCCAGAAAATATTGAGCAATAGGTTCAAAGCGAAACACAGTGATAAACAACAATAAGATGAACATGTCGTACGAAAAGAGCTGAGGAAGATAGTTTTAAACATATGGTTTGGAATTGAAGAAAGTGATTCTATACCTTACACAAACCAAGAGTAAGTACCCATCATACCCTCTATTTTTAAACAAAAAATTTCATCACTATAAACAAATCATTCTTGGACATTAAAGCTAGGGTTAGGGGGGAAAATTAATTCATACTGATAGTATATATATTTTCTTGCTGTTTATGAACATATGCCAGTTTCTTCAAAGATTGACTCTTGTGTTAGCAAGTGATGCATGCACAATTGACTTAACCGTGTTTCCAAATGGGCTATATAACCTTAATTGAATCAGTGTCGATTTTGGGTATACGTTTGATGATAGGGGATATATTTATGGTTGTAAGATTAATCTTGGATCATGACTATTTTGGGACTGTCTCAACCTTATTTATGGGGACTATTCAAGATTTTAGTTCATGCATTCCAAATTGTGCTCATGTTCATGGCCTAGGTGTGACGGTTTTTAATCACCAACTAGGATTTATCTGTGATAAAAAGGGCCACGATGTGGAAACCTCTTTTTATGCTTTGCTCGAAGAGATATACTACCTACGGTTCATTTACTCTTTACACATCACATTAATTATCATAGATGATTACTATTGCAACTTCTTCCAGACCAACAGATCGAGAAAACCCGTTACATGCTTTACGTGATTGTAAATGTGTATGAGTTGTATGGCCACATATCATGAGAGGAAATTTGTGGGTCTCTTCACCAACATATCAACGGTACAAGAGTGTAAGGAATGGTGGATACTTAGAGTGATGTGGTAGGGTTAAAAGACATAAAAATCGCAGCATTAGCATTAATTAAAAAAACAAATCCAGAAAGCACTTATAACATTTTCTGATTTCAGCCATGTTGAAAGAGCTTTTGGCCATCTTTCTTTCACGAGTAGGAGTCAGGCTCTGAGCGAGGCCGTAGAGCTCAGATTAGTTAGTCGGACCAGTTTCGAATACGGAGGTCTTAAGAAAAGATTATTATTTTTTTTTTTTTTTTTTTCCTGATTTTCAGCCACTCATGTCAATTTTGTCTTTCCACAATAAACTATTACAATCATCCCATTTACTCATAATCTCTCTGCAACAATTTTTATCAAAGAAACAACTAAAATTTTCCAACAAATTTCTTTATGCTCTATAGCTATACTGATTCCAAAAGGCTAATTCAGGACATTATTATTATTATTATGCATTCTTGTCCTTATTAACCCATTAAAATCGATGACGTCCTAATCACAAATTTCTATATATATATATATATATATTTTAGTCATACGAACCCATCACCCTTCTTTTAATATACCATTACAAAAGGTATATAAGTATTTAATTACAGTGCGATTCTGGGTATGAACACATTAAATTAAAGCAATTGTAATCTATGAAATTAATCACAATCAATGAAATATGTTATCATATAATATTTTTATTAATATTCATTTTGAAAGTAATGATCTTAAATAACATCTTCTAAAATATTTTCTCATAATTATTTTCTTTCCTCAACTATATAAGATATAGGGGAATGAGGAGAAGAATGAAATATTTAAATGATTGGGTAGAATGACGATTTTTGAAAGCTTTTGCATAAAGAATAGCTATTTATTATTTTATCGAAAATTCACTTGTGTTGAAATTCATTTATTTAATTATTTGCCAAAATTCATTTATCAAAATTATTAATTTTCAAAATTAATTTATCGAGTTTATTTGATTTTAGGATTCAATATCAAAATTCATTTATCGAAATTCATTGATTTGGGATTATTTAGGAGATTATTTGATTTTAAGGATTATTTGTTTGTCATTACATTATAAAATTATGTAAATTGTCATTCTCATAAAAAAAATATGTATTTGTCATATTCTTAAAAATATTACAGATTGTGTCGCTTATTCACAATTTTATAAGATATATATCATCATCTTAACATCTATTGATGAATACCATTTATAATAAGACTGAAATATGGTTTAACATAAAATAAAAAATATTTAATATACTTTTTTTAACAGAAATCACACAACTTGCTTGGGGTCACTTCACACCAAGTATATATATTATGAGTTATGACTCGAACCTAAAAAAGCCAAAGAAACAAAAGAATGGATTTTTGCAGTCAGTTATGCGTTAACCTAATAATCGATGGTCTCAAGAATGATAAGAGCAATTTGGTATTGTCTCCAATGTCATACAACATCATATTGAACATGATTGCCGGGCTGGCGGATCTACATTGAAGGAGTTGCTTGAGTTTCTTCAATGCCCAGAAATCACAGCCGTTAATTCCAATTCTGAGAAGATGATGGGTTTGACATCTGACGGCGGCGATGATGAAGGAGGATCCGTGATGCAATGCTTGAATGGTATATGGTATGATCGACATTATCGTCTTAAAGATTCTTATCAGAAACTGGCTCGAAAAATTTACAAGGCACATATCAAAAGTGGTGATTTTGAAAATAAGGTATGCCCAACAAAACATATACAATGACGTCGAGTTTACACACAAACCGATGTTGCTTTTGTATGTTTTGTTGCACTTGATCGTAAACAGTATTTTTTTTTTGTTTGTTTTGATATTTAGTAGTAATACCAAACAGTAGAGATTTTAATCCAACGATAATGATAGTTTGCTCGTTTATAATGAACCAGAGATTTTATTATTAGATTTAATTCTTCCTGGTAATTTTTGTTTGATATTTGTTAGTACCCAAAGGTTTTTTTACCGTGCGATAATGATAGTTTGGTTGTTTATAATAAAATCTGTTAACATGTTGGCCCCAGGCTAGTGAATCAAATAAATGTATAATTTTTATTTTAACAGCAAATGAAATAAAATCTTATTATTTTCTCCTTACTTTTCTATGTTTTCATTTAATCCAAACAGGGCGTCGGTTTTGGGTGTTAAAATATTGATCGTTTATTCAAAAAATATTCAAATTTGTAGGCGAATGAAGTGGTTAAAGATGCTAATGCATGGGCCAAAACATCAACTAAAGGGCTTGTGACAAAGATCCTTAGCCGCGGTGATTTGGATGATGCAACATTGGTTCTTGAGAATTGTCTATACTTTAAGGGCTTTTGGGAGGATGGCTTTAACCCCGATTACCCAGAGGACAAGCATTTTTACTTGATGAATGGAAGGAGAAAATCAGTTCCTTTTATGACAAACCATAGAACATATTCTGTTAGATTATTGGATGGTTTTGAAGTCTTGAAAATCCCTTATCAAAGTGGGGATGAAGGGAATACGTTCTCTATGTATATCTTTCTCCGGAGAAGGAATTTGGATTAGAGAATTTGTTGCATAAAGCAGCTTGAGGAGGAGCCTTTTTGCGGCAATTTCAAATTGCATGAAAAGCGTTCTTCTGAAGCCAATATCTGGATACCAAAATTTAAGTTTAGTTACATTACATGTGAAGGGTTGGAAACAATGCAAAAAATGGGATTGAAGTCACCATTTGATCGAAATTCCAGTGAGTTTAAAAGATGGTAAATGGAGGGCTATCGGTTTCAAAAATAGTTCAAAAATCTTTTATCGAAGTAGATGAAGAAGGCACGGAAGCTGTAGCTTTGTAACATATAGGGTTAAAGCACCTAGAAGGGTTGGGGCAATGAGTCGGCCGAAGAAGTTTATTGTTGATCGTCCGTTCATGTTTATGATAAGGGAAAAGAAGTCAAAGTTTGTCCTTTTTACTGGGGTTGTTCTTGATCCTATAGGACGTTAGGAAATGCAATGATATTTACCGTTTTACTTTTTCATGTTTGCAATAAAAGGGTCTAATAGTATTATAATTTTTATTTTTTCTTGAATTTAGTTGTATTAAAATCGATCACATTAGTGGGTTTTGTCTACGATTTATGCTTCTTGATTCCTCTACACCTAGTTTATTCGAATCAAGCCATTATGAAATACTACTTAATTAGTAGATAATGATAGACTTTTGAATCATTTAATTCAGATATCGGGTAAATATCTAAAGTTGGAGAAAATTATGCATATCGAATCGAACCAGTTTATGCGAATTGTTGCATATGTTTAGTCAAACTGAATCGAATTGGCGCAACTTTAAACTTTACAAACAGTGTCTTTTGAATCATTGCATAGGTAGTTGTTCGATTTAATAGATGCCTCAGTTCGGCTCTTGAACTTGATTCATTTCGGGATTAACCAATATATAGGAGAGATGCATCCTTTAAAGGAGTGCTACCTTTCCTCTGTAAATAGAAAAAACTCTGGGTGAAAATTCATCTGTTTTTCGAATACCAAAACTTTGTAGGATTTTCAGCACGTCATATTTTATACTATACATTTTTTCCAAAGCAAGGAAGAGATTTCATATCAGGGCTTTGAGTTAAGTCGCTTTTGACTCATTACAAGTGTTAATGTGACCAAAAGGTAAGGATTGTTGTATGTCGGGAGGCGATTGCGGTCATCGTGGACACGCATTCAACGCAATTAAATCTTAAGGATAGAGTGTCAACTTGTTTTAATCCATAAGCTTTCGATTTTTTTTTGAACAACCATAAGCTCTCGAATGATTCTTCTATTCTCTATTTCTTTCTCAGTATCTGTGCTTTTTGAGGGGTGGGAATAAAGGACGAGATAAGAAGGAAAAAATAGGAATCGGGACGATTAAAATACAAATTGGGTGATAAGGACAATTTCACTGTTCGTTGCAAAATCCACTATTCGGTACAGTGGAATTGACCTAAATCCACTATTCAACTATTCCGTTGTTTCGTTGTTTTTTTACGAAAATGACCCCAAAATGATATCGAAAAAAATATCAAATAGGATGTCTGAACAAAGATAACGAAATAAGGAAAAAATATGGTGAATAATTACGATCTTTTGGCTTTCAGATCGAAAAATATATTAATTTTTGTAATTAAATATGAGAGAATTTAAATTGAAATGGAATTTTAAATTTTTCTTTGAGGCCTAGTGCAGATTTGAAATAGGCATGTTGATCCAAAATGGATTCAGAACAAGTGCCATGCATGTTTATCCCATTCATGTGACCAAAATGTTGTGCCATTGTTACTTAATTGGGCAAGAAAGAGATGGCCAATTCTTCTTTATGTTTGTCAATAGATCTGATACCTTGGATTGAGCAAAAGGGTTGCTAGGATCACAATTTGAAGGGTAAGAACCATCATTATTATTAGGCCAAAGACCATTTTCATATGTTAAAACTAAATTTTCTTGAGCAAAAGGAGATAGAAAGCCAGTGCATGCATTTGTGGTCAATAATCAAAGATATAATATTTATTAAGAAAGACCTCTTTGGAGCTTGCCTTCCTGTTCACTTCCACTGGCCACCATTTTCATTAAAATATATACTCGCGCGTTCTTTGTTGACCTTGTAGGTGAATAGTAATGCAGACAATATATCCTAAGCATAATGTTTGAAGATTTAATATGGCTCCAATTGATGTTTGAGGATTTATCGTTTGAAAAAAAAAAAAAAAAAAAAAAAAAAAAATGGCGAGATTTCAAAACATAGGCGAGGGACAAGGGCGACAGCGGGTGGCGAGGACAAGGCGAGAAAAATGGGTGATTTCGTTCATTTTAAGGCGAGGATAGAGGAGATTTTAATTTTTAAGGCGTAGATTTGGATAATTTTTTTAAAAGAGGTATAAACGCTTGAAGCAAATACTACACGGTACTACGCGAGACTAAGTAGACAAGAAGACTAGAATGGAAATTGGTCGTCGGCTCCCGATGGCTAAAAAAACTGAGTCTCCATATCCATATTCTATTATCTATGTATAAGTACTCTGCTTAATTAGATGTATATTTTTAATATTCTTGCCTTAACATGAAAGTATTGAATATATTTGTAGCTTTTCTTTGCTTCACCAACTTGAATGCATGGATAAGGCTTCTGTTGCTGCCGGAGCAGCTCCGTCCCGTGTTTTCCGTAAGCTGCTACCGTCGAGGTTTGATCCGCCATCACCTCCCCCTCCAGTACATAATCCCAATCACATTAATCTTGTTAGTTTTCTACCGGAACTACAATCACCCCTGCTGCCGCCACCACCACCGCCGCCGCAATACCTGTCGCCACCGCCACAATATCCGCTACCGTGGGTGCCGCCGCCACTCCCACAATCACCACCACCACCACCACCACCGAGTTAATTAGGATTGATTCGGCATGCTTGTGAAGCTTTGGGGGATTTATGATATCAAATATTATTAAGGGAAACTCTGTTTACGAATGGGAATGTACACCCTCCGTTCTAAGATGTAAATATTTGCAGCATTTTTTGATCTATTCATTGATTTATGTCGTACAATTAAACAAAAAAACATTTATTGATATATTTTTAATCTTACCTTTAATTTATTTCAAAAAAATTTATTTCATTTCTTCCTCAAATTTTTTATATTTCATTTCAATTACTACCGCTTAGTTTATCATAATCGCATTCATGGCCGGCCATGTGATATTCGGGCCTTAATCTAGTTATATTGGATGGGCTCCTCTGACTTCTCTTCATCTGCTTGAAAAATATAAATCATTTTAGAAACTTTTTCACGCGTATTAAGAAAAGTTAGTTAAATTTGTTATTTATCATTAATTTTGATTAAAAAGACTAAAATGACCTTTCACGTTAGTATTAACATGTAAAGTAGTAAAAAATGGTTGAGTATATAATAAATGAAGGGTAGAAGAAGAAAGATGTAATAAATCTTTTATTGGTTTTGTAAATGGATTTACGTTTTGAAATAACTAAAAAGCTAAAAGGATTTATATTTTGAGACAGAGGTAGTAGTATTTTTTTTTCTTCCAACAATTGAATAAACATAAAACATAGTCTTCCAGATCCTGTCTAAACCGGAAACTTATTGATGCAGTGAGGAGGCAAGAAATATTTAAGATGAGGGTTGTTTATGTTATTTATGTAATAGAAGTACTTTTATCTTTTCGTTGTATTAAACATATAAACCCAAAACCCCTTCAGTTTAAGGATAATTTTCAGAATGAATATATATGCCGAGAGCATCAGTGTTCTCTTTTGTTTCTAGTTTCATAGTCCTTTACATCTTCTGGTATCAAAGATTAGGGTTTCTCCCTTTGGTGATCCATGGCCGGCGCTGATAAAGAAAGCCGGATCCACGACTGTGTTCGGGATTCGAAGATCCGTTGGGATATTCCGTCGAAACCTTATTGAAAAGTTCAGATCTTTCACGTCAGAAGAGAATCGAGACTTGAAGGGTTGAGACACCACAAGCACGACTGCTACTACCAAAGGGAACGAGATTTTCCTCGTACCGTTGCGGGAAGAGTCGGCGAAGGTCCTCTACTCTGCAGCTACAATTTGAATGAGTATAACCATTGTTGGGTAGGAATTACCAATTTTCCATTTTACATCACATATTGAAGAGTTCTTTGACCGGGTAGGGTGCAATTGAAGTAAATTTTGATGAGAAGAATACTCCCGAGAATCTGAGGTGCATATTGGTTTCTTATACACTTAAAGGGAGGCGAGGCAATTGCGAATAAACTAACTTAAAGAAGGTAAGGCAAAGATCTCCTCTTTGTAAAGAATGAAGGCCCTTCTGTTTAAGTACTTCAAGCACATCAAGTGTTCGACGAAAGGTTCATCAGAAGTCTACAACAGCAGCAAAAATAATATGCACAACAGTTCTGAAAGTCGTTTGCAGCAAATTGAAGAAGGAAAAGACGATGTGGTGAATGTTGAATAGTCCACCCCTACCAAGTGTTCGATAAAATTACCTTATGAACTAAACGACAACCTTCATGAGGAGAAAATAGTTGGTGAGTCTACTTATAAATCACACCACATAGGATCAAACGTTGTTGTTCCTGTTGACGATCATAAGAGCTCCGAATATGAAGAACCCCCTCCAGTTGTCAACGTAATGGGAGATTTTGTGATTGATAACCTATGGGAGAACCCCTTCCGAATATGAACAATTTTCATTTCATGCACATTCAGGTGCATATAATTTTGAGCTTGATCAAGTGCCTACAGAGGAATTACTCTCGAAATCACTTGTTAGTTGGAACACTCCAACAATGAAGGATATTGTTGCTAAGCAAGCCAGAGATGATACTACTGCAGTTGATGACAGGGAAGAAAAGGATGAGCTTGTTGCTAGTAATTTGCACTTGAATAATACCATATTTGAACTGGGGATATATACTGCAGCAAGCCATTTTCCGATTTCGGCAAAATCGATTAGCGGAGAGGCACTTAAGATAGCGTTGCAAGAAACTGTGATCAGCAAGCATGAGGACAATACATCACAACTGCTTATCATGGCTGAACATACAGATTCTTTGATAATTTGGTACTGGTGATAATGTTGTTTGCCTGTGATGTAAAGAATTTGGGCATGCAATGAAGCGTTGTCAGGATGTAAAGTGGTGTCCATAAAGGAACTTATTGTATTTAGAATCCTTCTTGTCATCCAAATAAGTTGTATTTAGATGAACAACCTTGGGGTATGATGTCATCAATATTATATAAATTATTAAAATTATATAAAAAGGCTTCAAATCGCTTAATCGATTTCGGATCTCGGGATTGAGATCAATCGGTCGTTAACGAACCCCGAGATTCAAATCAATCGCTCGATAACGAACTGACGATCTATAGTAGATTGTACTATCAGAATGATCTATAAAGAAAGATATCGGTTTGAAATCGCTTAAGCGATTTCGGATCTCGGGATTGAGATCAATCGCTCGTTAACGAACCTCGAGATTCAAATCAATCGCTCGATAACGAACTGACGATCTATAGTAGATAGTACTATCATAATGATCTGTAAGGAAGATATCGGTTTGAAATTGCTTATTCGATTTCGGATCTCGTGATTGAGATCAATCGGTCATTAACGAACCCCGAGATTCAAATCAATAGCTCGATAATGAACTGATGATCTATAGTAGATAGTACTATCAGAATGATCTATAAGGAAAGATATCGGTTTGAAATCGCTTAAGCGATTTCGGATCTCAGGATTGAGATCAATCGCTCATTAAACGAACCTCGAGATTCAAATCAATCGCTAGATAAAGAACTGACGATCTATAGTTGATAGTACTATCAAAAGATCTGTAAGGAAAGATATCGGTTTGAAATCGCTTAATCGATTTCGGATCTCGTGATTGAGATCAATCGGTCGTTAATGAACCCCGAGATTCAAATCAATCACTCGATAACGAACTAACGATCTATAGTAGATAGTACTATCAGAATAATCTGTAAGGAAATATATCGGTTTGAAATCGCTTAATCGATTTCGGATCTCGTGATTGAGATCAATCGCTCGTTAACGAACCCCGAGATTCAAATCAATCGCTCGATAACGAACAGACGATCTATAATAGATAGTACTATCAGAATGATCAGTAAGAAAAGATATCAGTTTGAAATCGCTTAATTGACTTCGGATCTCGTGATTGAGATCAATCGCTCGTTAACGAACCCCGAGATTCAAATCAATCGATCGTTAACGAACTGATGATATATAGTAGATAGTACTATCAGAATGATCTGTAAGGAAAGATATCGGTTTGAAATCGCTTAAGCGATTTTGGATCTCGGGATTGAGATCAATCGCTCGTTAACGAACCTCAAGATTCAAATCAATCGCTCGATAACGAACTGACGATCTATAGTAGATAGTACTATCAGAATGATCTGTAAGGAAAGATATCGGTTTGAAATCGCTTAATCGATTTTGGATCTCGTGATTGAGATCAATCGCTCGTTAACGAACCCCAAGATTCAAATCAATCGCTCGATAACGAACTGACAATCTATAGTAAATAGCACTATCAGAATGATCTGTAAGGAAATATATCGGTTTGAAATCGCTTAATCGATTTCGGATCTCGTGATTGAGATCAATCGCTCGTTAACAAACCCCGAGATTCAAATCAATCGCTCGATAACGAACTGACGATCTATAGTAGATAGTACTATTAGAATGATCTGTAAGGAGAGATATCAGTTTGAAATCACTTAATCGATTTCTGATCTCGGGATTGAGATCAATCGCTCGTTAACGAACCCCGAGATTCAAATCAATCGCTCGATAACGAACTGACGATCTATAGTACATAGTACTATCTGAATAATCTGTAAGAAAAGATATCGGTTTGAAATCGCTTAATCGATTTCGGATCTCGGGATTGAGAACAATCGCTCGTTAACGAACCCCGCGATTCAAATCAATCACTCGATAACGAACTGACGTTCTATAGTAGATAGTACTATCAAGGCACGTCTGTAAGTAAAGATATCGGTTTGAAATCACTTAATCGCTTTCGAATCTCGGGATTGAGATCAATCGCTCGTTAACGAACCCCGAGATTCAAATCAATCGCTCGATAATGAACTGACGATCTATAGTAGATAGTACTATCAGAATGATCTGTAAGGAAAGATATCGGTTTGAAATCACTTAATCGATTTCGGATCTCGGGATTGAGATCAATCGCCCGTTAATGAACCCCGAGATTCAAATCAATCGCTCGATAACGAACTGACGATCTATAGTACATAGTACTATCAGAATCACCTGTATATTATCGTTCGAAAAAGGATTTTTTATAAAAAATAATGTATTTTATATTTTAACGAAAATGCTTATTAAAATATGCATATTAAAAAAATTGTTTTTATTTAAAGAAATGAATCTTGTGAGAATTTTATGAAAAAATGAATCTTATTTTTTAACACAATATGTTTTCCACTCAAAAAAAAAACACACAATATGTTTTATATTAAAAAAAACATTTAATTTCCTTTAAAGGGATGACAAATGTAAATCACTAAAACCAAAAGAAATTTATTATTGTTTTCAGTATAACATATTTTTACTGGAAAAAATTATTTACTTTAAAGGGACGACAAATGTAAATCACTAAAACCAAAAATTTAATATATTTTTGATATAACATATTAATTTATGGAAAATGTTTAATGGAGACAACAATGTCAAATCTCTTTTAAATAAGCGTAACACGTGGAATTCCAAGTTGGCGCGGTGGGAATCAATATTTTATTTATTGGGGCGACATTGTAAAGCGCCTCTTTAAAGTTTCCTTTCAAAAAATCCGCCAAAAAGTTTGACTATTTTTAATTTATTTTAAGGGACGACATTGTCGTCCCAATAAAATTACCGAGGGCGACTTTGTCGTCCTTTTAAACTCGTCCCTTTAAACACCTTTTCTTGTAGTGTAAACAGGTATGCCAACAACAAAGACAAGGTTGCTAATTGGATAAGGAACAAATCGTGCGAAAAACAACATCAAGTTCTTCAACCCACCAAAGGATGAAGATATTCTAGATTTATCAATTTGCACTCGAAGCTTTCAATAACGTAAGTGCCCGATAATATGTCACAGGATTCATGCTAATTGAAGAAGATACAGATTAACATTCTCCACTTGTAATACATAGGTAAAAACATGCTTTGGGTAAAGGCCAAGGTTAGTCTAGGGGTTACACGCAGATCTCTTTACTATATTCTATGTGCAAGCTTGTGAGAAGATAGTCGTCGCCGAGGTCGATTGGAACGTCGAATGTTCGGGATGTTCAGTCCTGTCACCTATGGAAATCAGGTAATCAAAATTAAATTCATTTACATCTACTTCCTGTCTGTGTTTACATTCCAAATTTCACCTCTCATGCCCATGTTACCTATGCTACCATAATAGGCTTTCTCTCGCCACATCATATAAAGCGCCGACAATATTTCTTACTGTGATTTTTATATCAATGCCAAAAAAATTGGGTTTGACGATTACATGAAATATTAAATTTCTTGAAATGAGTTTTTTTTTCATAAAAAACATATCATTTATATAAAATATTAAATATCCTGAAAAAAAAAACATTATTTCGGCTACAAATATTGTTAAACTGACTATAGTGTATTGTTGATTTAATTTCTATGAAAATTCGAATTGTGTATTTTACCATAGCCGTTAAAATTAGTCTAGATCTGAGAATATAAAAAAAGGGTTTTGTAGTGTCGAAATGTGTCGATTTTGTGACGTGGAGTGTTGACAGTGTGTTAGATTTTAATTAATATTCATTTCATCAACCGACACCTTTTGGATATGGCGTCGGGGTGTATCGGAGCATGTAGTGTCGTGTTTTTGGTAGAACACGTGTTGTTGCAAATAATGTCGAAGATAGCTTCATTTTTTCGGTTAAAATATATTTAAGTAGAATTTGAAAAAAAAATTTGTTCAGTAGTGTCGAAAAGTATCCATACGATGTCGGGAGGTGTCGAAGATGTGTCGGATATTCATTTCATCAACCGACACGTGCCGGACATGCCATCGTAATGTATCAGAGCGTATCATGTCGTGTTGGTTGTCGGACACGTATCGTATACCTTTTTATAGTTTACTCGAGTTTATTATTTCAGTCATCTATGATTATTACACTTGCTGATTCACTTTTAATTTTCGCATTTCGGTGATTATAAAAATAAACCGGGACACTAATAGTACAGAGCACGGATACTTTTCTACCTAGTACATTCTATTCAAAGTCCCGGCCTTATGAAATCAGGTTGCTTTGTTGTGCTTACAATTACTTAAAACTCTTTTTTGGTTTTCATTTCTACACTTGCTATTGTTCAATAATGTATCATCAAGCCTTTGTTGTTAGGTATTATTTTATTTTATTAAGTAAGTCATTTTAATATACTAAGTAAAATACACGTCGGATGCTGCGTGTTTTAATCAATTTAAACATCTAAAATTCTATAAATAACAATATTAATCAATACACAATTTATTAAGTATTTATTTCACATAAAATATAATATTCTAGTATCAATAATTATACAAAATAATCTTATGTATTTTTCTTAGTATTTGAATTTATAAATACATGTGCTTTCGATCATTTATCACCCTTTTAGTTATAATAGCATTTTGAATTCTGAATCATGTGTATTTAATATACATTGAGAATGTATTTTTCAAATTATCTAATAAACCTATGGACATTTACAAAAAATAAAAATAAAAAAAAAAAAAAAAAAAAAATCAACTTTTACGAAGTTCTTACTCTAAACAACTCATTTTGATCAATAAATGCGATAAGTATAGAATGTGGGTTTCATTGTATTTATAAACTTATATTTATTATATCTTATTTATGAATATCTTTTGTAATTGTAAAGTAATAGTTGTTAAATAAAAGTAACATCTTAGATAATAATCGTTATATTTTAAATATTTGATGTGAGTATCTAGATTCAATTTAATTAGAATGATATGAAGAATGGTAAAACCATATCAATTCCCAATTTCAAGAAAAGTAAATGCACACCATCCAGCAAATACACGGTAATATGACCTGTAGTGTAGAATGAAAACGGGTACAATATATTGGTTCAATTGTGTCTCTGTATTCATATTCATTAACTTTCTTTGACATGAAATTAATATTATTGAAAATATTGGTCGCTTTTCTTTTGCTTCACCAACTTCTTCAATGCCTGGCCAAGGTTTCGGTTGCCGAAGCAGTCGGGCCGGCAGCTGTTGCACCGGCTAACGTTGGAGTTCTTCCCAAGCCATGGGCGAGGAGATTCGCCTTGCCTCCGCCGCCGCCTCCGAAGCACAGTCCCAGTCATATTAACCGTCAATTCAATATTCGGTCACCGCCACCGCCACCACCATGCCGTCTGGACTGGTAATTGGAACATTCACGTCTGGCCTTGTGAGTTGGTATGTTTGGGAAGATTTGGTGTATTTTAGATATCACCACACATTAATTCTTAAGGGTTTTAATTAAGTGTAATATGAGTAGAAATTATTAGCGTAAACAAAGCTTAGAATAATTAAGCATATGTTTCATTTAGGTTTTTATATGTAATTTAGTCCAATATTATATTGAATAAAACTTTTGTACTTGTTTCATTTATGGATATTGTTGGATGTTGGATGTTGGATGTTGGATGTTGGATGAATGGCTATTGATGTCACTTACCGTCATAGATAGTCAATAATGGATCCAGAAAAAAGGTCCCAGATTTACAAAGGACTTTAGTTGTGTTTTTATATATTTTAATAGAAAAAAAATACATCATTCTAATCCCTCGTGTGGATTTACCCCCTATTCATGTGAATTTGCGGGGTTAGTAACATTAAGTTTAGAACCAAATCAAATATCCACTTAAAAAAAAAAAAAACCAAATCAAATATTTTGATTTGAAAATATGAAATCAAAATCAATCATATTTAAATGTTAATATGAAATATACATCCCCCATCAACTTAAGTTAAAAAAAAAAAGTGAACAATCACATTAAATTTAGTTTGGTTCATACATGTCATTTTACATTAGAAAGAATACTGCAAATCAAACATATTAACTAACTTAATTTAATCTAATAACCCGTTAAAGTCACCTTTTAGCTGACTTCCGCAAATTCACATCGAAAAATAATCAGATAATGAGACCAAATCGTTCTTGACTCAGCAATTTTAGATCTTCAAAGGCCTTCAGTGGCTAGAGTGTTGATTGAAGTTGACCTCGTAAAACCAAGATGTCAAAAGATTTGGATTGGAGAAGGCGTTCATGATGGTTTCTGACAATCAGTTAACGCAAGACTTTGGTGATGGAAGTAGTCTTAAGATGATGAATGGAGAAGACGCTCTCAATGCCATTCTAGTTGAGGCAAATAATGATCAAGTACAACAATGGAATACGGCCAAAACGGTTGTTCAGGAAGTAGATGCAAAAGAGATTATGGCATAGAGAAATGCGGATCAGTCGATTACCAAGCAGGTTACGGATAAGGAAGATGTTGATGTGGATTTTGTTAGATCCGTGATGCCGTATGTGCTATAAAATAAAAACATAAAATAAAATAAATGCAATTCAACGAAATATTTCTATGATAACAATACATAAAATACAAAATGAAATACTCAAATCGAGGCGAGTGTGAATGCTCTATCTTTAAGACAATTTGCTCCGGTATAGTGCCTACGGTGTTAGCAATTATTGGTTTACCTATTCCATGAGTTGCACTTCAAATTTTGAAAAGACGGCAAACTCTTCCGCTGTCCCGACATTCTCTTCGTCAAAATGCAAACTACCTCACTATATGAGATGAAAATGTAGTAGTACAGTACTTGAAAAAATTCTTATTCTTGATGATTTCTTCAATTAACGAATTTTTGTCTCTCGAAGGGTTTTTATAGGTTAGAACAGTAACTCCCACTACTAATCTCAGTAACTCTCAATAATGGCCAATACTATCATTTGACCACTACTCCATTTTATGACCACTAAGTCATTCATGTACAATTTCTCCAACAATCCCTACAAGAATGGATATTAATGCTGTTAGGTGTGATGCCCGAAAGACAATTTTTGTAATTGTTTTATTTAATAAATGAAATGATATTATTATTCATATTTATTATTCTCATAATCACCGATGTGACAAATAGTATTTACACTACAGAAAACCCTGAGTATATCGTTTATGTAATCACTTAACTCAGTGTATGAGATATACACGGGAGGATTGAGTTAGTGAAGATGTACTTAAAATACAATTAGTCCGTAGTAAAGTTAATCGAGTAGTATCGGGTCTCCCCTTAACGTACTATTAATGCGCCATAACACGATAGGTGTGATCGTCTTATCCGGACTTTCGGTTAAAGGGAACTAATGGGGCATTTATATATGATAGATATATCATATAGAAATTTGGACCGATTTGATTTGAGTTCTCAATATAATTCCGTAATTGAGAAGTCTTATCGAATCATTAGATGATCATATTATGGATATATCTTAATCTGAGGTGATCACGATCAAGCTGCTTGAATCGATTATGAGGTTTGACTTGACGGTTAAGGATTACACCGAGTCATGATCTCGAATTACCCCATCTTGGCATTGTCTTTGGATTGAGTGAGTAGTACGTGTTATCACGAGATACGGAATCCATTCCTTCCATTTATGGAAGTAGATGAACGATTCCGCTTATGAGTTAATCCTAGACATTGATCGATCCATGGGATTCATATTACACTGATTAGCTACCGGTGAGTTATTTGAATTATTGATCACTAGGGGTTAATGGTAAGTAAGGACAAGATGTTACGAAAAGGGTTAACGGTAACTTCCCGATTTAGAATGAGCGATCATGGAGGATTAATCCATATGAAATGATTATATCGGTGGGCGCTTATTACTTTCGTGAGGAGATAAATATAATCTTATAATCGGAGGAGTGCGATCACGGGATTATGGTGGCATATTCCTGTGATTGATTTATCGAATATAATTATTCTGCATTCATAAGATAATTATTTATTTGATTTATCGGAGCCGATTATTAGTCCATGGTCCCCGACGTGCTCTCCTAATATAGCATGTATATTCTCGGACGTCGAATCCTAATAATATTAATTTAGTTCATGTTGGACTTTATTAAAACGATATGTGAATTAATTGTTTAGTGGACTATTAAATTAGTTGGGCTAAATAATTAAATATGTGGAAAAAAGCATTTTCCATAATCTTGGCTTCAATTATTGTGTAATGGCAAAATTAATATTGACTAGGTCAATATATGTTTGTGGCGCCACATGTGTCTTTATTTTGACAAGGAATTAGTTTTCTTGTGTGTTAAAAAAACGTGTGCGTAAAATATTTATTGGATAAAAGTTTATGGTAAATAATAAAGACAAAAATATTCTTGATTTGTTCTAGAATATTTTGAGATTATCTTTTATTTAATAGGATTATTATAATTGATTTTGTATTAATTATAAAATCCTTGGAAAGCTAAGTTTTCTTTCTCTATATAAAGAGTTATCTCAGCCTTCCTTACAACACAATAAATTTCGACTTCTCCTCTTAGAGAAGAAGTGATAATTTCGGCCAAGGGTTTAAGGGAAAATCTTGGAGATTTTTCCGGTAGCATATCGGAGGGTTGAGTCGAGAATTCCTTCCACCGGAATCTTGGATCACACGTCTGCGAAGATCGTGGTGCTCTTCACATCTTTTTTCTATTATGGTTCTTCAACTTGGATTTAGAGATCCAAGAGGTATGTTCTACAACTTACTTGTAGATGTAGATTTAATGTTTTATTAAATGTATTATATAGATCTAGATCTTAAATCGCTTCCATTCGATGATATTTTCCTAACGATGGTAGCGATCGCCATGGTGATCTATATTTATACGTATAAAATATTAGATCTAAGGAGTGGAATATGCGTGTGTAGATTGTATTATTTTCGTTTTTAATTTTATTATTTTCAAAAATTTTATGATGAATGCTTGCGATTGTTGTGGTTGAAGAGATGGATTGGTGTTGGCATTGTTTACCTTTAGATCTATTGTACACTCATATGAATGATGAAAATTCGTTCATATGAGTATAGGAAATTATGTAATTTATCTTTATTGCAAGTTTAATTTCCAGCAAATAGATCTAGTTTGTAGCTGTTTAGTATTTTTGATTTTCCCGTTGATCGAACCGTTGAAACGAAGATCCCTCCGGTCAGAATCAAGATTAGAAGAAGATGATCAACTCCACAAATTTTGGCGTCGATCAGGGTCAGTTTCGATATCCGTTTGATGCTGCGAAGAGGCTGCTGTAACAGAAAAACGCAGGATTCACAGATACACTACCTGTGACTTCCTCGATTTTCTGGGAGAGTTTGGACCGTTGAAACGAAAATCCGACCGTTCAGATTGATCAACTTGGAGTTTTGGAGGTACCATAAAAATTTCAGGTCGATCGAGATTCATCTCGATTCCCGATCTGCCTTAGGAAGTCCTTGATGCGGTGCAGTCAAAGTTAGATTCAGCAGCAAGTTGGGCGGTTAACTGGAGAAAATTGACAAGTCAAAGCTCCGATCCAACCGTCCATATTGGAGTTCGAGAAGTGAAGAAAAGATCTGGAAAGTTTCGTCCCGATCCGAGTTCGTTTGGTTTCCCGATCATCGAAGAGTTCGATCAGCTGCAGTTTTTGTTAGAAAGTAGTAAACCCTAGTTAGGGTTTTGTTTTTTTTTTATTTTTCTAATAAATTAGTTCTGAAGGGTGCCAACGATCCATCTCGGTGTTTAAATTTTCCGCATAATTTTATTTTTATGTGTTTGATCATAAAATGACATAAAATCGGAATTGCCATGACATGCATCATATCATAAATCCACTCCATGCATACATGTAGAATTTTAATTTTGGCAATTAAAACAGGCATGTATACATACTCGTGTAATTAGTTGAAATTTAATTAATACGTGGTAATTAATTAATTTAGTAACTAATTAAAGATCCGAGGACGGGTTATGAAATCGTTAGCCTTTTCGGTGTGTGTTCTCGGTGAACCGCCTTAAAAGTTGAAACGAGATCACGTTTTCAATTCGTAGTGTCTACGAGATTGAATGATGGTAAAAGAACAATAAATCTTGGATAAAAGCGGTTCGCCTTTAGGTTGGGTGGTCAATGAGCTTCGCTCAAGCGACTTAACCCTCCTGGTGTGATGTATGCACGGGGTCCGGCAAGACTAAGCTACACCGGGAGCGGAGGGGTGATTCCTTCTTATCTCAATGAAATTTGTCTTGACCCGATTTAGTCCATTTGTCACATATGTTCCAACGAAAATAGGGCGGGTAGGCTTGCCTACGTCACCGACACCATTCGGAATCCTTGATTTGATGAGCTTTTATGAAAACATCAAAAAGCGTGGTTAGTTAACCCACAACCACTTCCAAAATATTGAGTGGGAGCGGGGAGGCGACAGCCAACCCCACGGCCTCTACTATAGATGCAAGTAAGTGAGAGAAGGGTGACGCCTCGCGGCGCTTTGATTTCGTCCCCCTACGGATGGTGTTCACCCCTATCAACATTCATGGCTTGGTCTCCGAAAGGATAGGATTTCTGGGTACTCGTCGGGTCAGCGACCTATCCTACGACGGCACACTCGGGCGTACCTAAGAGATCTGATATAGTAGGTCACACTCATCAAGGGTATTTTTTGATAAATACCTAGGCTAAAAAAGGAAGGTAGTCAATGAATAAAGGGATGTTCGATTCTCGTGGGATGTCTGATTCTCACAAGTTATTCATTGATTTAACCGTCTCATCTCTTTGACCTACCCTACTACAATGCGGCTTTTGAGATGCGGAGTTAAAACCTTGGAATGGTAGAGTAGACTTACTTTTAGTTTACAATTCCTAAAATAAAATAATATAGTAGCGTTAAACTTGAATTAATATATGTCATTTTATTTACAACATTATATCCCTTACTAAATTGCTTAAAAATTTATAATTGACTAGTATTGACTTCGTTAAAAAGTGGAAAGTAACTAGGGCGTTGAACTAGTTAATTGATAATGCAATTATTTTTCAAAGAGATATTTTCTCTTAAGCCTTTTAAAACCAGAGTGACATATGGGTATGTCACTTTAGTGTCATTGTGTTAAGCGGGAGACAAACTTAGTTTGATCAAATGTGATTTGGACTTTGAAATTCTTCTAGTGAATTTTAAGTGTGTAGTAATTACACGAGTAAATTTTCTAATTGAAAAATCGGAAAATCATGAAGTGTTACTAGTTGGGCGATATTTGGAATCGATGAACTAGTGGGAGTTCTATGATTTGTTGTTTTTCTGAAACATTAGAATCTGTGTAAGTGTTTACACGAGAGATTTTCAAATTGAAAAATTGGAAAATCATAAAATGAAGCATTCTTTGGTTAGGCGGTATTTGGAACCGATAAACTAGTGGGAGCTTTAATGTTATGATTTGTTGTTTTTACGGTATGATAGAAAATCCGAGAAGTCTAACAAGTAACAATCGAAATAGACATCCCACGGTTCAAGAGTAGTGTCTACTCAAGCGAACCCATTGGTTCAAGCTATTTCCATTCACGGAAAGTCAAGAATGGGAGAATATGTCTAAAAGTGTTAGTCATCTAAAATCGAGTTGATTTTAAGGCTAAAAGCGAAAATTAACAAACCGAAAGTCATAGGATAAGGATAGTGATTTGGATCACCAACCTATGAATCCTTGGTGATTTTCTCTTAGGCTATGTTCTTTGGAAGAACGAGATAGTTGTGCATTAACGATTAATAGACAGCGGGCGTAATTTTAGCAAAATAGTGGGAGTGATATGAGGAAATGAATCTCAGATTCAATCCTTGGATATCGAGAAGATTTATTTTTCTGTTTAAGATTCGTTGGAGCGAATGGATTTACCTTTTATTCGATAATTTGTTTGTCTTATAGAAAGTGAATATACCATTTGTAGTACGAATCTAAGACTCGGACTTTTGTTTGATAAAGTCAAAACCACTAAGAAATCTTTGAAATACGTTATATGTACCATCTTAAGAACTATTAAAAGCAATTGGTTTCTATATTTAGATAAACGCTTCTTCATATTCCATAGTTAGTGCATAGTCCCTAAAAGACAAGACACAAGGCGGCTCAGGGTGATTCCTTTCTCGATCTGGTTATATTGTCTCAAAGGTTCAATGACTAAGTTTCCTTTCAATCGGGAAAGGATAATGGTTATAAAGAAGTAACATAGCTTGTTCATGATGACCTTCGAGTGCGATGAAAGATACAAGCTAGTAGGAGCTTCCAGTAGTGACTTCTTGTCGATAACTATTCAAACACTCCGGTAAGTTTATCCAAAATATTTTAAGGTGTCTCGGATTACATCGAGAGATGGAGTATTCTATACTCGAGAAATGGGCCATCACATAGTCCTGAGACCGATGTTCGGCTCGCCTCATAGTGAAATGCTTTCACTAAGGAAGAAACCATTGAATTGCCTTACATAGTTGTAGATATGCTACAATACCTTTGCTTAACTCAATAAAGATATTGGAAGTGAAATAACGGTTTACATTGAAATGTAGAACCGAGAAGTCTACCTAGAATGTGCTTTGGAATTAACGGATAATGAGTGGATTCGGTTCACCCAAATTCCGTCAATATAAGCATTTAGCACATGATGCTTGATGGTAGGGCTGAATTTCACGTACGTTCGATCGATGACCAAATCGTGATATATCTTGAAGAATTGAGAGAAAGGTTTGTTATAAGATTCTTGAAATCGGGAAGGGCGATTATCTTTTTGCATCCTTTCGATAGAATCCATGAACAGTAAAACCTTGAACCTTGAAGTGCGATTACTCAAGGTAGTTACTAAGCCGATTAAATCGGACCACATCCAACATCGGTTGTTGGTGATGACACTAAATACTCTTGAACTAAATCGAATTTCGATCCACCAAGAAAATAGTGGGAGTATGGTTTATCCATTACCCATTATGGGTTCTCATGGACTTAATAGTCTGAGGATCGACCGATGACCTATGGCTCTTTTGTGAGTGTATAGGATTACGATAATAGAGGTTGGTTTACAAGCCATAACCACTGTGAATGGAGTTTGGTACTCAGGAGAGTGTTCATACTCTTGTAGAACCACAGAGTGTCTCGGGCCCAGTGGGAGTAATTGGATCTACATGGAAAAGAGTAGAATGAATAGGAAAGTTTATCTTTCGTGAGCAAAGCTTGAGTGGTCTAGGGGTAATTCCTAAAGTAGAGAGTTAATCGGACCGTGGACTCTCTTACCACTTAGTATAGCATGATTTCGTTCAAAAGCGAGAAAATAGGGGTGATTTCCTGAGATTTTCTTGCCAAACAAACGGAATCTGGATTCATTCGAACGAAGGGTATTGCCTTATGAACTTATGACGGGATGACTTGTCAAGGCTTATGTCCTTTGTGGATAAAAAGCAAACCTCTTGGTCATTGGAAGTCATATATTTCTATAATATATGGATTTGACGAGAATATTGATAAGTCTTGTGTAGGCTGGATATCAATTTTAGTACAAGAGTGAATATATACATATATATTAGTGTTTGTGAAGGATAACGCCGCACTGCACAGTTGGACTCAACATGGGTGTGTTATCTCAAGTCGAAATCGACAATGCCACAATTCTCATAACGTAGAGATTTGGACAACATTCTCGCAGAGTTTGACTCGGTCGAATTCATTAGAATCGATCATTTGGTTTCCCATCCATCTTATTGGTTAAGATGATGCATCACATGTATGCAACATTCAACGAGGAAGTTCTACCACATGCCTCGGGAATGACTCTACAAATCTTCGGATAAAGAGAAATGGGATGGATTCTCTTTGTGACAAGAGATGGTCGGGTTATTGAGCGTCAATTTTGATCGAATCTTAGATTCGGCGGATTAACAAAGCAAGTTTAGTATGTCCTTTAGTATCTTGAGAGAACGAGGAATAATATGCGGACATATTCATGTATGAGCTTGGGTATGTGTGATACACGATTTTGACTTTAAGTCAGATTGAGGATGATCGTTAAAGTCGATCTCGGGCTCGATGTTTACTCTTGTTGAAGCTATTGCCTGGAGAAATCCAAAGAACGCCAACTCGACTTTAACTAGTTGGGTGATTAGCGGCTTACGTAGTAGCTAGAGAGGCGATATAGCTTAAGGATTTCCTTTCCATATCTGGGGAGTCATTCTAGATTTGGAAGCGAATACCACATCATTGTGCAAACAATGAAGGTAGCTTATAAGGATTTCGAAATCATTGGAGTTCAAGAGCATATTGGGTAGGTACCACGTGATCGGATGGACCGGCGACGTTTGATTCTACGGATCGCCTCGAGCCGACAACCTTTGACCGATCATTAAGACCCATGACATTCGAGATATAGGTGCTCCCGAGTCACCGACCTATCCTACGACGGCATACTCGGAGTGTACTTTGGAATCAAATGGTTATGATAAGTTTTGTGGGTACTAAAATGCGGGATGAGTCTCCATTGCTTTAGAGCAAGTGGGAGATGTAGTTTCTTTGTAGTTTTAAATAGTTTCTTTGTAGTTTTAAATAATAGGTGTGTGCTCTAAAACAATTAATCACAAGCTTTACGTGCAAGTGGGAGATTGTTAGGTGTGATGCCGAAAGACAATTTTGTAATTGTTTTATTTAATAAATGAAATGATATTATTATTCATATTTATTATTCTCATAATCACCGATGTGACAAATAGTATTTACACTACGAAAAACCCCAGTATATCGTTTATGTAATCACTTAACTTTCGATGTATGAGATATACACGGGAGGATTGAGTTAGTGAAGATGTACTTAAAATACAATTAGTCCGTAGTAAAGTTAATCGAGTAGTATCGGGTCTCCCTTTAACGTACTATTAATGCGCCCATAACACGATAGGTGTGATCGTCTTATCCAGGACTTTCGGTTAAGGGAAACCTAATGGGGCATTTATATATGATAGATATATCATATAGAAATTTGGACCGATTTGATCCGAAGTTCTCAATATAATTCCGTAATTGAAAGTCTTATCGAATCATTAGATGATCATATTATGGATATATCTTAATCTGAGGTGATCACGATCAAGCTGCTTGAATCGATTATGAGGTTTGACTTGGCGGTTAAGGATTACACTTTGAGTGCATGATCTGAATTACCCCATCTTGGCATTGTCTTGGATTGAGTGAGTAGTCCGTGTTATCACGAATCACGGAATCCATTCCTTCCATTTATGGAAGTAGATAAACGATTCCTTATGAGTTAATCCTGAGACATTGATCGATCCATGGGATTCATATTACAACGATTAGCTACCAAAGAGTTATTTGAATTATTGATCACTAGGGGTTAATGGTAAGTAAGGACAAGATGTTACGAAAGGGTTAACGGTAACTTCCGATTTAGAATGAGCGATCTATGGAGGATTAATCCATATGAAATGATTATATCGGTGGGCGCTTATTACTTTCGTGAGGAGATAAATATAATCTTATAATCGGAGGAGTGCGATCAAGGATTATGGTGGCATATTCTGTGATTGATTTATCGAATATAATTATTACATTCATAAGATAATTATTTATTTGATTTATCGGAGCGATTATTATTAGTCCATGGTCCCCGACGTGCCTCCTAATATAGCATGTATATTCTCGGACGTCGAATCCTAATAATATTAATTTAGTTCATGTTGGACTTTATTAAAGCGATATGTGAATTAATTGTTTAGTGGACTATTAAATTAGTTGGGCTAAATAATTAAATATGTGGAAAAGACATTTTCCATAATCTTGGCCCAATTATTGTGTAATGGCAAAATTAATATTGACTAGGTCAATATATGTTTGTGGCGCCACATGTGTCTTTATTTTGACAAGGAATTAGTTTTCTTGTGTGTTAAAAAGACATGTGCATAAAATATTTATTGGATAAATATTTATGGTAAATAATAAAGACAAAAATATTCTTGATTTGTTCTAGAATATTTTGAGATTATCTTTTATTTAATAGGATTATTATAATTGATTTTGTATTAATTATAAAATCCTTGGAGGCTAAGTTTTACTCTCCTATATAAAGAGAGTTCTCTCAAGCCTTACAACACAATAAATTTCGACTTCTCCTCTTAGAGAGAAGAAGTGATAATTTCGGCCAAGGGGTTTAAGGGGAAAATCTTGGAGATTTTTCCGGGTAGCATATCGGAGGGGTTCGAGTCGAGAATTCCTTCCACCGGGAATTGCTTGGATCACACGTGCGGAAGATCGTGGTGCTCTTCACATCTTTTTTTCTATTGCGGTTCTTCAACTTGGATTTAGAGATCCAAGAGGTATGTTCTACAACTTACTTGTACATGTAGATTTAATGTTTTATTGCGTGTATTATATAGATCTAGATCCTTAAATCGCTTCCGTTGCGATGATATTTTCCTAACAAATGCAAATACAAATGCAGACCCTAAAGTGAGCTCATACTCAAAAATATTTCTTCAGCAAAGGTAGCTTCTACCTTTGGACTTGTGTTATTGAAATACTATTAGATTTACTCGGTTAATCAATGAACTATGTCTTGAAATGTTCGGCCTTTATTATAAACCAAGATTTTGGTTCTCATGGTTGTGTTTATTTTGGTCCTGAACAACCAAAGATTTTAGAAAGTGCTATAGAAAATTCAGCCTTAAAATTCTCATAAAAGTGGCCCCACATCACACTTTTTTTTGAACAACTTGTAAAAATCTAGCAAGACGCTACTGACGTGGCCTTTTCTAGTGCTAATACCAGTCCTTAACCGACAGTGTATCGGGTCAAACTGTAGTGCTAGTATGGTGAGTCAGAGTATCGTATCCTCAGGGAACTTTGTAATTCTTCTAAGTGTGGTTAAACACCAAAGAGCTTTTATTAACTCGATCTAAACCGCAATTTTATAACACGGATCACTACTATTCTAGTCAACATAAAATAAATACGTAAATTAAAATTTTATTCTAATATAATATATATAGATACATAAATATATATAGATGTGCATAAGTTGCAAAGTATATATATAGATATAAATATATAGATGCCAAATATATTATTAGAGAACTAGCCAAAGTTTATATAATTGATTTATACGATCTTTTAAATTGAATGGAATGTGCTCGATCTTTAGGTTCAATTGAGTAAATGAAACGGTATACTCTACAAGTTAACAATTAGTCCTCACATAAGCGTCATGAAATTGTCATATGTCCATTGTCATCGGTCCAAATCCACAATCTATTACGGTTTTTACGAGCGGTCCCGAGTGCGATTCTACCTTTGAATAAAAGGAGTCATTCCGTTCGTCAAGCGGTCAATTTTATTTAAAGGCTCCGGTTGTCAAGGCGGGCGATTCAACTTTCGGTTTAAGTTTCAATTAATCGATGATTTTAACATTATTACGATCTTGAGTACAAATTTTAATAAGATTTATCTTTTAGGACAAATCGCCTTTGAATAGGAAATTGGATTCCGTTGTCACGTTTTCACTCGGCCAATTTTACCCTCCGGTTTTTCTATTAACGAGTTCATAACTTAATTACGAGGCGTCAATTCATAATTAGATTATGAATTCTTTCAAGTCAAACTTTATCAATAGAAAAAGATTCAATTAGCTCAATTTTATTCAATTTTACTTAGACAACATTCCTTTACCGAAAAGATCGAAATAAAACGATTACATAACTTTGGCTAGTTATTAGATTTAGCCTACTAACATTATCTGAAAAGATAAAAAACAAACATAATAAACATAAATACTTTAGAAATTTTACCCGATTACAACGATTGGATCGGAAGATGTATTAAATGCGGATGCTACAACAACTTCAACAACATTGATCTTACGATAATTTCTCGAGCATTATGGCGATACTACTTTATTTATGGCATAAGGCCTACATATATACATACTACTACTACTAGAAAGAGGTAAAGAAATATATTTGGTACCACTTTTTGTGCACTGCAATCTTGCCTTTTTATAGGCAATTTTTCCTTTGCGGATCGATCCGAAAAGGGCGGATCGATCCGGGAATAAAAATATTATCCCAGGATATTCTCTGCGGGGCCACATGCTGGATAATCATTATGCCTCCTCGGATCGATCCGAGGTAAATCGGATCGATCCGGATAGATTTTTTCCAATCTTAATCCGAAACTTGATAAAATCATAACTTGAGCTCTGGATCTCCAAATGACATAATTCAAGATGCGTTGGAAAGCTCTTGAGGAGATCTATAACTTCCATGAAGACTTCTTTTTCAGAAAATGCCTTTTTGCTGGGCCATTTGTTTGTTGAAAATATAACTTGTCTGGCGTCATGAACCAGCGATCCACTTGAACTTTAAATCTCATGGCACTTCCTTTATTCCTTCAAAAGATATGATTTTACTCCACAAAATGTCGTCACTCGGGGTCTTGGTTTACCTAAGGTCAGTAAAATACCAAAAATACCCACGTGAATCGATCTGACACTCCGGTTATTAACCCGGTACAAAATTTATAACTTTTTATCATTTTTTACTAGATTTTTATAGTATTTAGATTTATTCATAGCTATTAATATTTTATAAGATTATACATTATAATTACTTATATTTTATATAAAAAGTCGATAACGTATATAAAACATCGTAATTTTATCATATAAATGTTACACATCAACTACTCCCACTTAGCTCTTTGATCGTCATCGAAGCAAAATAAGCGATAATATATAAAAATTACGATAAAAATAATATAAGTGGTAGATACAATTTTTAAATTAGTAAAATATCATTTCAATATTATAAACATATTAATTATATCTTTCTTAGAAATTAATAAGATAAAAGTGTAGATAACTTTGATAAATTATTTATCAACTATTATTCAAATGAAATTTCACAAAATCTACTCAATAAATATAATTAAAATTCTAGAATTATTTTCCTATCTCAACTTATATGAAATATTTGGAATCAAAGACTAAGTCAAGTAATTGACAAGATGGCTTTTAGGATAGGACATTGGTTAATCGAAAGATAGAAAAAGAAATCAAAAAGAGAAAGAGGCAAGTAAATGCGTGCACTTACACCTTCACGTTTGATCAAAAACAGATTCGATTAATAATATCTCCTTTTCCAACTATTTTTCAGATTTTCTCTTCTTTTCAATATTAAGAACTAAAAGCGTGAGTGTGTGTAGAAAATCAAATTTACAGGCATTGCTTCATCAAGATTGATCGGAGTAATACTCTTTCGATCTAAAATTACGAGTCCGGTTTCCTTAAACTCGTAATCATTCTTGAGATCTTATGATTCGAATTTTTATTGGGAGCTTTATACCTCATAGTGATATAGGGCGTTTAGATAACACCTCTTTGCACTCAAATCATTGGAAGCTACTACCGATATCATCGATCAAAGATAAGGAAGATACAGTATTCGATTAATTCTCTGTAATTATGGTGCTTTGTTCTTCTCTCTTTTTTTTTTTTTTTTTTTTTTTTTTTTTTTCACCTCAGCATACACCATCCTTAGCTTCTGTGCTATCATCTCCTTTCATAAAATGCGTACAAACTCGTGGGATTTTTAGGAAATGTAGACCAAAAAATAAGCCAAGGGTCGGTTATGATAAAAAATGGCTATTTCGAGTGAGGTCTTGATCACTCTAATCAAGGTTGAGGTAATTTTGTGGTGTCAAAAATCTCATCATTCCTAATCCGATTCCATATTCATATTTCGTTTTACAAAGAAAATTATTCTAAAATTCATTATAAATATAAATATATTTGCTAAAATTTCATATGAAACTTACTTGATAATATTTATGTATAGTTACATATACTTAAAATCTTATAAAGATCTAAAATTGACATATATAATATAATTATAATATATCTACTTTATTTTACTTAATTAAAATCTATTCTTACCAATTTATATTGTTTTTATTCATATTAATTATATATTATCTAATTATTTTGTTCCAAGAAAAATTAAACTAAGTATTGAGCAATTAAGTATACATTTATATAAGAAAATTTTAATTTTAATTTACTAACTTACTTCCACTCCCCACTTACGAACTAACATCGTCGATGTTGATGAGTAAATAAAAAAATGAGGTTGCAAATAAAATTAAAATTTTATATGATTTTGATTATTATTTCTTATTTTTAGCAACCATATATTATTTTGATTAAAGAAAATGACATATATATTAAACACTATTACAAACTATAAATAAAAGTAACAAACAACAAAAACAATTAAACAACTAATTTAAACAACTACCATCTTAACAACACAACTTCTAAGCGATTATCAAACCGTAGATGAACATCCGGGAGTATCCACGAAGTAATCTAATCGAGAATCACGAGATGGAAAAATCTCGTCCATTAGCAAACTCGAGGCACGTGATTCGATTGGATACAAAGGTGAGAGATAACCAGGCAAATGGTAGTGGTTTTCCCTATTACGTCTTTCTACTGCAAAATTAATTGCAGTCTTAAAAATCAAAACTCCCCAATCAATGTATGCTCCCACAGCCAATGCATACAACAGCAGCATCTCATCATCCGTAACCCCATAAAAATCTCTAGTTGGATAGATCCGAGAATTAATGAAGCGTTTCCAAGCCCTTAAATGAGGGGGTAAAGCCAGAGTTGAAGAATCATAGTTATGATCAAACAACGAAATCTGAACCGAAAGGCTTCTGCAGTACGGTTTACAACATTATACGCATCCCCAAGTTCCCAAAGAAACTCGAAGTGTGGGTTTCGATCAAAAGTACATGGTGGAATTTGATAGATTTGATTTATGATGACTGGTGAAAATGAAATAACGATTCCCCTAACTGTAATAAGTTGAGATGAGGCTACTGTCGTTATCTCAGTGAGAGACGCAAAGAAATCTCTAACTATCGAAATGTTTACTCGACCTCAGGAGTCCTTATCAACTTTTTCCACCCGCAACCTCGGATTAGATTACGTCCCCACCGATCAATTTTTTTCGATGTTTAAGCCTTTCTCCATCAGAATAGGAGAACGGACGAAATTTAGATGTCTCGGGACGTCATTATGAAAACAAGAGGCATGCCCTTCGGGGACCACACCATCAGGCGTATGTGGTTCATAACTATTAACCGAAGGAGAGGAGCGGTTAGACATTTCTGAAATAGAGATTAAAATAGAAGAAAGGAAAGAATGAGCAAAAGGTTGGCTGTTGCTCTTTCCTTTTATAGAATACATCCATCAAGCAAAAGTAGAAAAGATCTACTTTACGCGCGTTTTGTACTTTCCGGATCGATCCGAGAAAGGGCGGATCGATCCGGCCTCACGAATCGATAATGTTGTCGTCGGTATACTCCGTCGGATCGATCCGGTGAAAAGCGGATCGATCCGAACATTATTTGTTCACGAGACGAGTCGATTTTTCTTGAAAAATACTTAGTTTTTCTAGGTGACAAGTTTTCTTCCTATTTTTGGTTTATTTTCATTACGTTATAACGATAAATTTTAGTACACGATGCTTAATACCATAATATGCAATGAAAACATGAAAATCGTATAAAATCCTACTATGATCAAAACAACTTAAAATTTAACGAAAAAACGAAAAAAAAGAAAAAGTGCATGATAAATAAAATTGTTTCAATGCCAAAAACCATAGAATGTTTAAAAATTATCACTCCTCTTCATCACTCAGCTCGACGTGGCTTGAACTTGGCATAGCTTGAGATCCCCATCTCGTCGTGGTATGGCCAAATGATCCAGATCCAGTCCATTCTGATGTCGCAGCTGCCATAGTACCTGTCGAAAAATCTCCTACACCACTAGTTTGAAATCCAAAAGAATGTGGCATTTGTTGGAAATCTGAGTGAGGTGGCATCGGTGGAATGAAATCGGGCAAGGTATAAAAATTGGGTTTGGCATTGCGGAATATCCATCTCGGCATAGGTAGGGTTCTGCGGTATATTCATTTGATATAAACCTCGTATGCCTTGGCGTAAATCTTGAGACCATAATTTATTCCTTTCATAAAAACAGCCATATTGGCATTAGCACGATGAACATCATAGGCCATGGATTGAAACATATCGTAAGTGATGGTATTGGGAAGATGAGTTTGAGTTTGACTGGATGAAGGAGGAGGGAGTAGAGATGGAGTAGGCCGAGGTCGTTGACGGTTAGGGTCCAAAAGTTTATTCTTCCCGCCGGCCTAAGTGGTAAACTAGGACCGATAAGTGTGTCATCTACCATCATCAAATTATCATTTGGGAGCTCGGGGACTCTATCGGACGACACAAGGAAGAAATAAAACACGGAAAAGGCATGTATTTGCCAGTCTAGCGATCGAGGTAAAATCTTTGGCCCTTCATACATCACTCTGCCTATATCCACAGTACATCATTAACTATAGCCCAAGCAATACACAAATCCTCTTTGCAAAGATGTAAAATGCCGAGTCGGGTAAAGTGTGTGACTGATAAAGCGTTTAATGGCTTTCATATCCCGGATACATTTCCCATAGGAAAACTTTGTTTTCATGCCAGGCGGCAGATGGGATCTAACTCATTACAGGCTACCGCAACAATATGATCAAAGTCTGGCTGGCTCATCCAATTCCAAACTGTATAATAATCCTCATTTTCCGGTATATCAGGAATACCATAAATAGCATTAATAATGTGAGGAGTAAACGGTACTGTCCTAGTTCTCAGGTTGACAGAGGTTAACTCACCTTCATCCGTAGCATTGTGAGTTGCTACCAGAGAATAAAATTCAGCTACTAAGGTGGTGTTAATTTCTCCCGACCTTAAACTGGCTAATTCCATCCAATGCCTCCCTTCAAAAATTTCCTTCACCTCCCTTCCCAAATTTTTAAAGTCTAAGCCCCTCTCTATTGCAACTAAACATTGTCCAAATTTATTTTTCAATGCTTTCTTAGGCTGCAATGACAGCAGTTCTTTCAAAACTAACTCGCCAATTCTTCTTCATTAAAGGCCTAGTTTCTATAAGCTGGAATTTGGGTAGGGATATGCGGTTTGCGTTTTTACTAGCTTTGGATGATTCGGCCATTCTACGATAATGACACAATAACAAAACAACACACAAAAAAAAACAACACAAAACAACAAAGATACAAATGTGAGTGACAAAACAGTTGAAAAAAAAAATTGCATAAAAACGAAATTAAGAAAATAAGTGACTACAATGTTACCTTAC
This sequence comes from Gentiana macrophylla, assembly GCA_026214975.1. Taxonomy (NCBI): domain Eukaryota; kingdom Viridiplantae; phylum Streptophyta; class Magnoliopsida; order Gentianales; family Gentianaceae; genus Gentiana; species Gentiana macrophylla. The sequence goes on along the minus strand of CM047805.1, from coordinate 194,501,667 downwards.
AAAGCTTAAAGAGGTTGAAATTTGGCGGAAAAGATGGAAAGTTGCCGGAATGAAAGTTGAAGCTTTCCTTGAAAATTACTTTAATGTTAATGCAAATTTGAAGAGAGGAGTGGAAAATGAGAAAAGTTTAAGAAGTGGTGTAGTTTAATGGTGATAGTGTGTGATGATTTGAAGGAAAAAATTCGAATTGGGGAAGAAGGGGAGGGGCGGCTGTTTTTAGAAAAAAAAGAAGAAGAAGAAGAAAGAGGTCCCCGTCCCTTTTTTAGGTTTTTTCAGGTTCCGGATCGATCCGGGGTTAGGTCGGATCGATCCGACCAAATTTTTTTTTTTTTTTTTTTTTTTTTTTTTTTTTAAACTTAATAAAACTTCTACAAAAATAAAAAAAACTTTTTATAAAAACTTTATAAAACTTTTAAGTAATTTCATAAAGATCCTATTTATAAAATTTTCAAAAGTTATATAAAAATTTTATAAGTACTACAAAATTCACGAGGTCCTAATTCTAATACTTCAAATCTTCCAGGAGTTACGATGTAACGTTCTATCAACCTAACCTTAAGAAATGAGGCGTTCGAATTTTCTCTTTGATCTCCATCGGGATTTTCGGATAACCACCTAATCGTTCCCTTCTTAACAATATTCAAACACTCATCCTGTGATTTGGTTGTGCTTTCCCTACATTTCCCTTCATGCTCACTTTTTCCACAAATTTTCACACCTTCTTAAAAACTTTGCCCTTCTCTTTATCGAACTTCTCGATTTTCCATTACATAGTTCTTTCAGTCTGATCTCTCTCAACAATTGCTTGTTTTTCTCAAAAACTGAAGCTTCTATCTTAAACGCGACATCTTTATCCAAGCCTAATTTCAAAAGCAGTATAAAAATTTCTATTCTATCTAAAAAAGACATCCAGTTCTTTTACGTCTATCCGGTAAAAGACGAAACTACTTTAAACATAACTAAAACACAAAAAAGTAGAGTAAAGATAAATAGCACCTGGTATTCGGCTGAGTTTAACTCCTCTGCTTTTCAGTTTCTCGATTTCTCCGCTGCTTTTTACTTTGTCGGAGGATCGATTAGTAGCATTATTTCTTCTTTCGGTCTGGTTCCTTCTCCTTCCACAAATAACTTTACTCTATGGCCATTGGCTATAAAAGTTGTATTTCCATTTGTTAGTTCAACAGCTCCAGATTTGAAAACTCTCGTTACTTTAAATGGACCTGTCCATCTTGATTTAAGCTTTCTGAAATAACTTTAAACGTGAATTGTACAAGAGCACTCGATCACCTACATGGAACTCACGACTATAGATTCTCTTATCGTGAAAGGATTTCGTGCGTTCCTTGTAGATTCGAGCGTTTTCATAAGAATCGAGACGGAATTCTTCTAGTTCTGTCAATTGAAGCAATCTATGATCACCGACAGCCTTAGGATCGAAATTCAAAAATTTAATAGCCCAGAAGGCTCGGTGTTCTAACTCAACGTGGGAGATGACACGTTTCCCAAAAACTAACCTATAGGAGAACAAACCAATTGGTGTTTTAAAAGCTGTTCTATATGCCCATAATGCATCGTCTAGTTTAAGCGTCGATTTTTTTCGATTTGAATCCACTTGTCTTTTCTACAATTCTTTTGATCTCTCTATTAGACACCTCTACACGACCACTTTGGTTTGCGGATGATAGGCGTTCTAACTTATCGCGTTACACCATATTTTCAATTATCTTGGTAAATGGTCTATTACAAAAGTGCGAACCTCTATCACTAATGATAGCCCTCGGAATGCCATAACGTGTAAATATATTCTTTTTAAGAAATCGTATGACAACTTTGGTATCATTAGTGGGAAGAGCTTCAGCTTCTACCCATTTCGAAACATAATCTACCATTACTAGAATAAATCTTTTTCCAAAAGATATAGAAATGGTCCCATGAAATCTATACCCCAAACATCAAATAACTCACATTCTAAAATAGGTTGCATAGGCATTTCATGTTTTTTAGATACATTTCCCCATTTTTGACAAGATTCACAAGATTTGACATATTTATAAGCATCTCTATATAGCGTAGGCCAATAAAAACCACATTGTAAAACTTTAAAAGCAGTTTTCCATCCTCCATGATGACCTCCTGCCTCACGATCATGACAAAATGATAAAATACTTAAAATTTCATTATCGTGCACACACTTTCCGATTATCCCATCCGAACATTTACGGAAAAGGTCCAGTTCCTCCCAAAGAATAAAATTTTAAGTCATAAAAGAATTTCTTTTTGTGCTAAGTCCAATGAGACGGAATATAATCACAAGTTAAGTAATTAATGATATCTCCAAACCAGGTGACATTTCCTTAGAAGGAATTCTATTCTTTAATAACTGCATGGTTGAAGGAGTATCTATTCTAAAAGTTGTTCATCGTGAAATGAATCTTTAATTTCTATTCCCTTTCCTCCATCATTTTCCATTCTACTTAGATGATCTGCTACTACATTCTCACTTCCCTTTTTATCTTTAATTTCCAAATCGAACTCCTGAAGTAAGAGAATCCATCTAAGAAGACGTGGTTTCGCATCTTTCTTACTCAGCAAATACTTCAAAGCTGAATGGTCTGTATAAATTATTACCTTAGAACCAACAATATACGATCTAAACTTATCTAAGGCAAAAATTACAAATAACAGATTCTTTTTTCAGTAGTTGTATAGTTCGGTTGAGTTGCATTTAACGTATGAGATGCATAGTAAATAGCTTTGAGAATTTTGTTATATCTTTGACCTAAAAGCGCTCCTACAACTAAATCACCGCATCACACATAATCTCAAACGGTAAATTCCAATCAAAAGCTATTAGCACTGTGCGATGAGTTAATTTCGCTTTTAAGGTCTGAAAAGCTTCCTTACATTTACTATCGAAGTTAAAAGGTACTTCCTTTTCAAGCAAATGACTTAGGGGCTTTGCTATCTTTGAAAAATCTGCAATAAATCTTCTATAAAATCCTGCATGTCCAAGAAATCCTCTTAGAGTCCTTAGATTAATCGGTGGAGGTAATTTTTCAATTACTTCAACCTTAGCTTTATCAACTTCAATTCTATTTCGAGAGATTCGATGGCCTAGAACAATTCCTTCCGATACCATTAAATGACATTTTTCCCAATTTAAGACCAAATTGGTATCCTCACAAATTGCAACACTCTTTCTAAGTGCGACAAACATTTACCAAAAGAATCTCCGTAAACACTAAAGTCGTCCATAAAAATTTCCAAGAATTTCTCAACCATATCGGAAAATATAGCCATCATGCATCTTTGAAACGTAGCTGGAGCATTACATAAACCAAACGGCATTCTTTTATACGCAAAAGTTCCATAAGGACAAGTGAAAGTAGTCTTTTCCCTATCTCCTGCTGCAATGAAAATCAGAAAATAACTTTGAATAACCATCTAAGAAGCGTGAATATTTATGACCACTTAACCGTTCCAACATTTGAACTATGAATGGAAGTGGGTGATGATCTTTCTTAGTATGATCATTTAGTTTCCTAAAATCAATGCACATTCGATATCCTGTAATTTCTCTTGTTGGAATCCATTCATTTCTATCATTTTCTTTCACTGTGAAACCTCCTTTCTTTGGTACCACTTGAGTTGGACTTACCCATTCACTATCTGATATGGGAAAAATTATTCCCATCTCTAATAGCTTAATGACCTCTTTCTTAACAATTAACTCGCAAATTTGGGTTGAGGCGGCGTTGCGGTTGAATACAAGGCTTAGCATCTTCCTTCGTAATTATCTTATGAACGCAAATCTCGTGGCTAATACCTCGAATATCAAAGAATCGTCCATCCAAAAGCTTTCTTATGCTTTTTCAACATTCTAAGTAATTGATCTTCTTGTTGCTCGATTAAAGTGATGAAATAATAATCGGTAATAGATTATCGCTTTCAAGAAAAGCATATTTCGATTTAAAGGTAATGGTTTCAAGTCCAGGTTCTTTGGCGGATCTTCTATTGACGATTTAAGAACCGGGTCCTTCTAGTTCTAATTCCAAGTACTTATGCCATGGTGGCTTAAAGGTAAAACTTTCTGTATCTAAAGAAAGAATTATCTCTTTCATTTCAATGTCTTCCTCATCTTCTTTATAGATAAACGAGTTAAGCATTCTTCTAATCTGTCTTCAAAAGTTGGTAATCGATTATCATAGATGCGAATGAATATCTTCTATAAAAGAACATGATTACGATGATGCATGATTCATAGCTTTGAAAATATTGAAAGTAACCGTCTTCATTGACTCTTAAGATTAATTCTCCTTTACGCACATCGATTAAAGTTCTTCCTGTAGCTAGAAATGGGCGACCTAGAATAAGAGGTCTTTGAATAACCGTCTTCCATTTCCATAACTACAAAGTCTCTTTGGAAAATAGAATTTGTCTACTTTAACCAATATGTCCTTTATAATTCCTTTAGGGTACTTAATCGATCTATCTCGCCATTTGCGAGTCATTTCGATCTTAGTAAGCTTTCCTATGCCTAACTTTCTATAATCCTCATAAGACATGAGATTTATACTCGCTCTAGATCACATAAGACCTTCTTAAGCAAAATCCTCCAATTTCACACGGAATGGTAAAACTACCTGATCTTTCAGTTTAGGTGGTAACTTATCTTTGCAGTGCATGAACATTCTTCATTTAGGCATATATTCTCATATTCCTCTAATTTTTCTTGTTTGACGTAATTTCTTTCGAGAAATTTTCCATAGGTATATATTAATCAAAGCTTCGATAATGGGGATATTAACTTGAATATGACGAAAAAGTGTCAAGGAAACGAGCATACTTCTTATCGGTTTTTGCCTTTTGATTTGATCTTTAGGAGGGTAAGGTAAAGATTCTAAATCTAGGACCTTTGGCTCCTTTGTCGCTTTCTCTTTTCCTTTTCCTTAAACCTTTGAGTATTACTCGATCGCCATGTTTCGTGTTCTTGAATTCTTTCTTTTAAATTGTTCCCTGAATCAATCTCTACTTCAGATTCCTTCATTTCTTCATGTTTTTCATCCTTGTTTTCATTTTCTTCCATTCTAATATGTTCCTTAAATAAAGTCCTTAAATCTTTATCCATGGGATCTTTCAGAATTCTAGGGATTTTTACCCAATTTTCCCTTTCACTTTCAGGTTCCGAACTTTTATTTCGTTTCAAGAAGTTGTCTATAATTTCTTCTTCCTCATCTGTAAATTCAAGTTCATCTTTAGTTTTATCATTCTTACCATCTAAGTCATCTTCTACTTCATTATCCCCAAGGTTTTCAACTCCATTACTTCCACTGAGCTTCCTACTTCTCGTAACTACAACATTTACCTCTCTTGGGTTCCTTTCAGTGTTACTTGGTAATCCTCCTGGGGGTCTGTTTGTTATTACGTTCACCGCTTACTACTCAAATGATCTTCCATATTCCTTAATGAGGCTTCTATCGTTCTCATCCTGGTATCATGTCCACTCATAGATGTTTTCATTGAACTCATGTCCTTAGTGATCGTACCAATAGAAGTCACCATCGTTTATATATTTTTAGCTTGAGTAGATACTACACCCATCATATTTTCCATTAGTTTTTCCCATTTTTCAACTCCTTCTGCGCAGTTGAGTTGAACTTTGAGTTACCGGTATACTTTGAGTGGTATGTTGAGGATAGGATCTAGGTAATGATTGTAAATTCGATTAGATGTGTTTTCTTGATAAACTTGATTATTATTCAAGTTCTATATGGAATCGATACGGCGGTTGTCCTTGCTTGCTAGGGTTTTCAGACCATCGATAAGTAGGGTGATCTCTTCTAATAGCATTGAACGAGTTTGAATAAGCATTGTTTAAATTTCTATGCTGCTGAAGAAAACTCACCTCCTCTCTTGAGCATCCTGTCGGTTCTTCAATCCCTAGTGGTATTTTATCCTGATTTGAGTATTCAGTTGGTGCACTATTTTCTGAACTTTGGTTCTTATTCTGTTGTAATCCATCAAATTTCCTACTCAAATTTTCTAAATGTGCTAGAACTTCCGTATTAGACATACATTCTCCTGCAAAAGCTACTTTTCTGGTGCTAGAACCGGTTTCCCACATTCTGTTATTTTTGGAAATCTTTTCGATGGCATCGTAAACTAATTGAGCTTCACTCATCATTAAAGAACCACCACATGCATGGTCTACATCAGCACGTGAATCTTTTCTTAATTTACTGACGTAAAAGTTGAATTTGCATGTCTAAGGAATAACCATGGTCGGGACACGCTCTTAGTAATTTTTTAAATCTTTCCCACGCATTCCCAAGCGTTTCTTCAGATCCTTGTCTAAAATTAGCAACCTCGACTTTTAATTCCAAATTCCGTCCAGGAGTGAAGTATTGTTTCAGAAATTCAGTTTGAATCTCCTCCCAACTTGTAAGTGAATGATGCGGAAGAGACATAAACCAATCTCGGGCTCGTCCTTTTTAGAGAAAAAGGAAACATAGTCATCCTTGTTAATTCCTTGTGAGCACCTTGACTTTTGGCTGTATTGCACAGTTCTTCAAAAAGATAGAGATGATGATGCGGATCTTCATCATCTTCTCCTAGGAATTGGGCTCTTGCGTCAATTAAACCAAAAAGATGAGATTTAATCTCGAAATTATTCGCTCCTTCATTAGGCAAAAGTATGGGATTATTAGTCTGATTTCTTCTTATGGTTTGGTCACGAGATAGGCCTTGGGTTTCTTCAAGTTGTTACAATTATTCGGTTCCGATTCGATTATTTCTATTATTATTATTATTTCGATTATTAAGGTTAACGTGGTTTTGTCCATGCCCTAGAGCATGTTCCACCCTTGTTCGGTGTTTCATCAACGATTTCAAATGATTCTCGTATTTCTGTTTGAAGATGATTCGTCAGATTTCCGACTAGTATGACCACGCTTTCTCTCTACTCTTAACGCCTTTTCGTAAGTGTTTATGTCAGCTTATAAGGAGTGAGTGGGGCCTTACCACTTCGGTCATCAACTAACGAAATTAGAAAATAACACGAAATTGATGGTAGTAAAATTTGGTAACTTACCTATAAGGTAAGTCTTGATTTAAAATAAAATTAGAAATGAGATAAGAAAAGTGTTGACTTATTCTCGAAATTTTGAGCTAATACAAGTAGTAACCATAGACACAAAAAAAATTAGCGTCGTTCCCGGCAACGGCGCCGAGAGAAAGTCGACGTGGCCTTTTCTAGTGCTAATACCAGTCCTTAACCGACGAGTATCGGGTCAAATCTGTAGTGCTAGTATGGTGAGTCGTCAGAGTATCGTATCCTCGTGGAACTTTGTAATTCTTCTAAGTGTGGTTAAACACCAAAGAGCTTTTATTAACTCGATCTAAACCGCAATTTTATAACACGGATCACTACTATTCTAGTCAACATAAAATAAATACGTAAATTAAAATTTTATTCTAATATAATATATATAGATACATAAATATATATAGATGTGCATAAGTTGCAAAGTATATATATAGATATAAATATATAGATGCCAAATATATTATTAGAGAACTAGCCAAAGTTTATATAATTGATTTATACGATCTTTTCAAAGAATGGAATGTGCTCGATCTTTAGGTTCAATTGAGTAAATGAAACGGTATACTCTAAGGTTAACAATTCGTCCTCACATAAGCGTCATTTAAATTGTCATATGTCCATTGTCATCACCCAAATCCACAATCATTACGGTTTTTCCGAACAGGTCCCGAGTACGATTCTACCTTTGAATAAAAGGAGTCATTCCGTTCACAAACGGTCAATTTTATTTAAAGGCTCCGGTTGTCAAGGCCGGGCGATTCAACTTTCCGGTTTAAGTTTCAATTAATCGATGATTTTAACATTATTACGATCTTGAGTACAAATTTTAATAAGATTTATCTTTTAGGACAAATCGCTTTGAATAGGAAATTGGATTCCGTTGTCACGCTTTTCACTCGACCAATTTTACCCCTCCGGTTTTCTATTAACGAGTTCATAACTTAATTACGAGGCGCAATTCATAATTAGATTATGAATTCTTTCAAGTCAAACTTTATCAATAGAAAAAGATTCAATTAGCTCAATTTTATTCAATTTTACTTAGACAACATTCCTTTACCTGAAAAGATCGAAATAAAACGATTACATAACTTTGGCTAGTTATTAGATTTAGCCTACTAACATTATACGAAAAGATAAAAAACAAACATAATAAACATAAATACTTTAGAAATTTTACCCGATTACAACGATTGGATCGAGAAGATGTATTCGCCTGGATGCTACAACAACTTCAACAACATTGATCTTCCGATAATTTCTCGAGCATTATGGCGATACTACTTTATTTATGGCATAAGGCCTACATATATACATACTACTACTACTAGAAAGAGGTAAAAGAAATATATTTGGTACCTTTTTTGTGCCTGCAATCGCCGCCTTTTTATAGACAATTTTTCCACTTGCCGGATCGATCCGAGAAAGGGCGGATCGATCCGGGAATAAAAATATTATCCCAGGGATATTCTCTGCAGGGCCACATGCTTTGGATAATCATTATGCCTCCTCGGATCGATCCGAGGTAAATCCGGATCGATCCGGATAGATTTTTTTCAATCTTAATCCAAACTTGATAAAATCATAACTTGAGCTCTGGATCTCCAAATGACATAATTCAAGATGCGTTGGAAAGCTCTTGAGGAGATCTATAACTTCCATGAAGACTTCTTTTTCAGAAAATGCCTTTTGCTGGGCCATTTGTTCGTTGAAAATATAACTTGATACGGCGTCACGAAACCACTCGATCCACTTGAACTTTAAATCTCGTGGCACTTCCTTTATTCCTTCAAAAGATATGATTTTACTCCACAAAATGTCGCCACTCGGGGTCTTGGTTTACCTAAGGTCTGTAAAATACCAAAAATACCCACGTGAATCGATACGACACTCCGGTTATTAACCCGGTACAAAATTTATAACTTTTATCATTTTTTTACTAGATTTTTATAGTATTTAGATTTATTCATAGCTATTAATATTTTATAAGATTATACATTATAATTACTTATATTTTATATAAAAGAGTCGATAACGTATATAAAACATCGTAATTTTTATCATATAAATGTTACACATCAGCTACATAACAAAAGTTTCAGATACAAAACAATATATCCAAGCCGTAGAAAATACCAATTCACCAAACTAAAAAACAAACAAGACAAACTCAACAACTCCAAGCCGAAAAAACAACGATTCAATATCCAAGTAGTCATTACTGTTGCTCAAAGAAAGAGGATTGATTGTCCAAGTCGTCCAATCGTTGTTGATACTGTTTTTTCTTGTAGTTATCCACACGAAGCTTCTTCCTTGACATCACACATACATAGGCGATCTCCCATCAAGAGTATTCTGCTTACCACACTTGGAATATCCAAGATATGGAATCATTAAAAGTTTCACTTAGCCCTGCAGACAACAATTTTTATTCATAGAATGGGTAAGTGTTCAGCGTGTCTTCGTTACTTAGTTGTCCCTTTTGAACTATAATCTTGGGATCTCTAGTTAACATGGTTGGGTTACTATTACAAAGATAATGTCGTATAAATGTTAGATCCGTGATACAGTATATGCTTTAAAATGAAAACACAAAATAAAATAATTGCGATTTTATTTTAAAGATTCAACGAAATACTGCAATGATAACAGTACAAAAAAAAATGAAAGACTCAAACTGAAACAAGTGCAAACACTTTGTCCCTAACACAATTTACTCCGGTATAGTGCCTACGATGTTAGCAATTGCCTCACAACGGTTTACCTGTTCGATGTAATGAAACTTCAAACTTCAAACAAACGCCGAACTCTTCTGGTGTCCCGACATTCTTTTCAACAAAATGCAAACCACCTCACTATATGAGACGAAAATGTAGTAGTAGAATACTTGGTGAAAAAATCTTATTCTTCATGGTTACTACCAAAAAGGGGTTTTATAGGTGAGAAAAGTAACTCCCACTATTAATCCCACTAACTCTCAATAATGGTCACTTGTATCACTTATGAGTTATGACTACTAAGTGACCACCACCCCATTTATGACCATTAAGTCATTGATGGACATTTTCTACAACAGATTTACTTGAAGAGTTGGAGTCAACTAATTTTTATGAAGAGGTTGATGAATCTTTTGTGGATAATATTATTCTCGATGAGGACTTGCATGATTATCAACGAGTGACAGTGCACGTGAAGAATCTGTTATGGATGTTGGGCCACAACATTGTATGATAGCTCTACCTGTAGTTGAAAGTGTTATGAGTCTATACAATAAGAGCCATTGAAATTAGCACAACTAAAAAAAAGTTCAAATTGATTATTTGATAACCTCGTTTAAATAACAACGAGTCGACAGTTGAAAGACTTTTAAAATGAATACTACGTTCATCATCGCATAATACAATTTACTTTTCATTTTTTCCCCAGAGTATAAGACAATTTTAGATTAACGATGAATTATTTGTTTTCTTTATTTTAATCCTAATTTATTAACAATCTCATTATTTTTCATTATTTTATAAATATTGTATTAACGATAACCAAATGATAGTTTAGTGAATTCTCATTAAAATTTGTGACATTTAACCGACAATATTGAAAACATCTTAATGTCTGATATTTTGGAGACTATTAGAGCAATAACACTATGGACTAATGGATTAGAAGTGGTTGTAACGCAAATTTCGTTGTCTTGCAGTTAAATTAAAAAAGAAAGACAGGAAAATTGGAACAAATATTATTTTATTTATTTCAAAATTCGAGTGGGTATAATCTCTACCAAATCTCTATATCTGCGGGACACCTTTGATTCTCCTTTGACTTCGCCGAGGGTCACGGGGACTTGTTCTCGGACTTTGTCGATACTCTTCCAATTTGTTTGGAAGAATACTTGATTTATGGAAGATCTCCGGATATGGCGGATAATCTTCGATATTTGTTGTTGAAGAACTCCGGATATGGCAGACAAGCTTCGAATGTTGAAGTGCTCCGAATATGGCAGACGAGCTTCGAATGTTGGTGAAGAACTCCGGATGCGGCGGATGATCCTCGAATGTTGAAGAACTCCGAATATGGCGGATGAGCTTCAAATGTTGGTGAAGAACTCCGGATGTGGCGGAAGACCTTTGATTGTTGTTGAAGAACTCCGAATATGACAGAAGACCTTTGATTGTTGTTGAAGAACTCCAGATATGACGGACGAGCTTCGAATGTTAATGAAGAACTCCATATGTGGCGGATGATCCTCAAATGTCGAAGAACTCCAAATATGGTGAATGAGCTTCGAATGTTGGTGAAGAACTTCGGATATGGTGGACTATCCTCGAATGTTGTTGAAGAACTTGAAGACTTCTTTGTTGCTTCTTAGATCTTCTCTTTGTTGAAGAACTCCGGATTTGGCAGATGATCATAGGTTGTTGAAGATGACTTGGAGGCATCTTTGTTACTCCTTCAATCTTGTCCGCGGTGGTTGGGCAGAGGGCTTGATGCTTTCTCTCTAACTTCTTCACCAGTTGTTGTTGTTTTGATGATCTCCCAGATATGACGGAAGAATTTTGACTTTGACGAAGACTTGATGGATTGCTTTTTATTACCTTCAATCTCCTAGTTGAAGGACTTCGACTTTGCAGAAGATCTTCGATGTTGAAGACGATCTTTCATGGTGCTTTGAAGCTTTTGATGTTTTTCATCTTCTTGAAGAACTTTGGACTTTCCCGGAAGATCTTCGAGTGTAGAAGGCAACCTCCTCCGATGTTCTTCAAGTGTTGAAGACGCCTTTTGGTCTTCTTTCCTTTCTTGAAGAAATTCGAGCTTTCCTTGGAAGATCTCCTATGCCTTGGTGTTGTTGTGCTTGAAGCTTTTCCACTAGTCTTCAATCACCACTTCTTTGGTGTGTTGATGATATAGGGGTATAATCGAGCCGAGTCGAGTCGATACCCTCTAGGCCTTGAGCTCGATTCAACTAAAAAAGTTCGGGCTCGAAACTCGGCTCGAGCTCGATCGAGCCTTAAAAAAGAAAGATCGAACTCGACTCGTTAAGTATTCGATAAAGCTCGACTCGACTCGTAAGCTCGATTATTTTCTTAGAATTCATTTATTTTTAATGAAATAAGGCAAGATCGAGCTCGACTCGTCTAATACTCGACTCGAATAATATATTTTTAATTATGAAAAATAATATTTTATAATAAATTTAACAAATTTAATTTATTAAATAATTATTTAATCAAGCTCGATTAAGCTCACGAGCTACTCGATTTATATATTTCTCGAGCTCGGCTCGGTTAATTATTTGAGTAGCTCGACTCGAGCTCGAACTCGAAAAAAATCGAATCGAGTCTATCTCTCTTGCGAGTCGAGTACGAGTAGCCCAGCTCATTTACAGCCCTATGATGATCCCACCATTATCTTCAATGTGTTGATGATTTCACCAACTTCTCCAATGTGGATGCTTGCACCAACTTTGTGTGTTCTTTTATGGTGATCTTCAAGTGTTGAAGACGTCTTACTGAAGAACTCCGCTTTGTGTTGATTTTCAACTGTTGAAGACGCCTTGTTGGAGAGCTCCGCATTCGTGTTGATTTTCGAGTGTTGAAGACGCTCTTCAATCTTCTTGGATTTCTTGAAGAACTTTGAGGAATTCTTGAGAGATCTTCGAGGCTTGAAGACGCTATTCGATCTTCTAGGATTTCTTGAAGAACTTCGAGGAATTCTTGGAAGATCTTTTCTGTCTTTTCTGGGTTTCTGTGTTTTTCTGTGTGTTTTGCAAATGATCAAGGCCCTCCTATTTATAGTGTTGGATAAGTGCCTTTGAATTAATTTGTATTTAATGTGTCCAGACTCTTGATTGATTCCCACCATATGTATAGTTAATGCGTCCACACTATTGATTGTTTTCCACCATATTTAGAGGTTGACATTGATTACAAATCTCCTCAATAATTTATTTCAAGAGATTTGATTTAAATAATTCTATATTATTTCCTAATATTTAATTGTAGGAAATAATATAAAATAAAATGTAATAACGTATGTAGTACATGACAAATATAATGTGTCACATATACAGTTTTCGTATCCACATAGCCATTTAATTAAATTTCTAAATTTCTTGTAAGAGAGTTTAATTAATTATTTAGTTTTACATTATTCCCTAGTGTATTTTATAGGAAACAATATAAAATAAATTTTAACTTAGGACAAGTGTATTATGTGGAATATTTAATGTGTCACGTAAAATTTTCATATCTACGGTGGTGGCTGACACAATTTTATTAATAAAATAATATTTTGACTTTGGTGAGAATCAAAAACACACTATGGCTGAATGTGAAAACGAAGCCCCGTGTTTTATCAGATGCAAATGAACGGTTAAAAAAATTGCGTCCTTAAAAAAGAAGATAAAATCAGCTGCATGCTTTATATGTTGCAGAAGATAGAAAAAAGACTATTAAAAATTAAAGTCTGTGCAATTAAATGTGGAATGCAAAAAGGACACTTCCACGTCCACTCCCACAGTACGTACATGTACACATTCCCATGTGTTCCTCAGCCGTTTCTATCAGAGGACTTTCACTGAAGAGGGAGCTGCTTACGCGCGAGATCTCACCACACAGCTTCTGAGGTGGAATACACCCGTGTGTGGAAATTGTGTGGTCAGACGATCTTTGCCAGCGTAGCCTCAAGAAATGAAATCCATGGATAATAATTTTCCGTTCCCTTAAGCTATTGTGGGTGTATTTTCTTCACATCTGACAAAATTTACTCCTTATAGTGTATAAAATCCCTCTATAGCTGATGCTCTTAGAAGATGTTAAGAACCAAACACGTGTATATTTATTTCAAACTTAAGTTAATTCTTCAAGTAAGGCATGCATGAATTTTATAGGACAATCATTGAGGTAAGTTTTCTAAAATAAAATAAAAATCATTGAAGATGAGAAGAGTTCAAAGTTGATTCATGGTTGAAAGATGGGGCATTGAATCAAATGCTAAAGGTGAGTATCAAATTTAGTTTACACCTTGAAGATGAAACTCTTTTAAGGAAGTGACATCTTGTAAAACAAAGCGGTTTGTGAAACACTCTTGTTGGCTTGAAAGAAAAAGTAAAGGACATTTACAAGAGTGTCTGGAGATTAAAACCAAAATAAAAGATGTCAAACACAAAACTCAAGATCATCCAATAAAGAAAGGAACGTTTGGACTTACAACGATCCGTTTTAAACTTTAGTTATTGATTAGATTGTCAAAAGAGTTTCGTTCCACAAGAATCCTGAAAAAGATTGATTAACAACAACGGTTGAAAAGATCAAAGTTGATTACCCAAGTAGGTAGAACAACTTGAGGGAAAACAAAAGAGAAAGATAAAAGTTTTTACCATGAAAGGGCTCTTTGGGTTATACTCAAGAATAACAATTAGTCTTGAAGAGATGCAAAAGAAGTTACTGAAAATTTTATGTAGATACAAATTGAAGTTCAATCACTTAGTAGAAAGGTTTGCAACAAAGAAGACCCGTGAGTAATAAATAAAACAAAGGAAACCTTAGAAAGGTTTGGTGAGATCGGATTCAAATGATATCTCGGATTCTCAATGGGTTTAAGAAAATGGTCGGAGTAGCCGACTCAAGCCTCCAGAGAGGTCTTGATGAAAAAGGACGAATCACCAAGAACTTGAGAGTGCCAATTGATACAAGCTGAAATTAATTGGAGTTATTAGAAACCAACTCGGTAAATAACTATCTTCTCCTAAAACGAGAATCTACAAGTTCTTACTAGACATGCTATGGATATGCCCAAAAAAAGGTTGTTACAAAAAGATTAGAGATCTGACCAAACACAAAGATACACACTAAAAAGAATGTATTATTGAGAATAGAAAAGTTAACCACAACAAAACATCCTTTAGAGAAGGTAGTTAAGGGTGAACACAAATAAATAAAAAGTTTTTCTTCATACTTGATTTAAGAAAGAAGGAAACTTGTTTCTCAGATTCAAATAGTAAAACAAAGAGAACTTCATTTAAAAGAAAAACACAAGATAGAATACTCTTAAGACAAAACAAGACAAAAGGGCAGAGAAGGTTTAACTGGGGTGCAAATTATTCAGAAGGAAACTTTGTTGGTGAAGGTCAAAAGGAAGCAAGAACGTATGTGGTGTGTTGAAAGGTAACCGCTTGTTTACTTACGATCGGAAAGCGTTAAAAGGACAACCCACACAAGCTTCCTGCAAGACTACCTAGTCTAGGAAGAACTAAACTTAGATAAACAACTCCTTAAAACTATTCTTATGAACACAACAAAAATCAATACCACAACCCTACAAACAAAAGGTGGGGATTATCATTTGATATTATGCAGGTGAGAAGTTGAAATTACTTTGTTCAACATGATTGAAAATTAAGACATGTTTAACTCAAATGAAAATGATTTTGGGGATGAAGAAAGTTGAGAGTTGTAGATTTTGGAGTTTACAAAGTGATAACAAAAAAAATCGAAATATCTTTTCCTGTTGACTGAACATGAAGGGGTCAGTCAAAAACAATCATTTCTGTTCAGAAAAAAGTTTATAAAATTCTTTTCCTGGTTAGCTAACACCAACTTAAGTTTTAAATTGTGATCAAAGCTAAAACGAATTGTACTTGGGTCGAAAGGGAGAGTGTATGTCATAGTGTTGCTCATAACGTATTCAAAGATTAAATCATTTGAATATGTATGAATTATTAAAAACGGATTAAGAAAATATGATCAACACTATTTCTTGTTCAAACATAAAATGCAATGTTGTTTTGAAATTCAATAGTGTAATTTTCTTATTGAAAATTTATGCAGATGTAGAAAAGAACATATAGAAAATGGAACCTTTCTTAAGGAGTAAAACAATAAGGAAATGGTTGTACACCGAAAAAAAAACATGCTAATCAAACCATCTGATAATGATGCTTAGAGAAAAGTTACAAAAGATGAAGAAACTGTATGCTAGTGGCAAGGAAGCATCTAGCAATGAACATAATAAAAAGTTTGAATGAATAATAACAAACCGGAATCCTTGAAAACGATGAATCAAACAAAAGGAAACGTCGAGGAAAGGAAGGATCCGTGAGGTTTGAAGAGAACTAGGAGGTTCCATTAAGGTACTTAAGGAAACCAACTCGAAGGTTCACCACCTTATGACGTAGGTCTAAAACTTCTAGCTCACAGATTCACTTAAAAGATTCACACTTACCCTAATGCCACACTATCAAAGCTTGGGAATTCTAAGCTTACGAGTTTTAACACTCAGAAGATCTTACTTAAGAGGTCAACACTTGAAAAGTCTAACCTCAAAACCCAAAACTTAAAGGTCTAAGCTTGATAAGATCATACTTAAGACATCTAAACCTATGCAGCGGTGTTACTTCATTATCTGATACCAACCGAGATGACCTTGATCTGGATACCGAGTCCTAAATCGGAAAAGGACGCCCGACACGTATATAATTCAAACAAATCTGTTATATTCGTAAGTCTGACATCATCAACACTAGAGAACAAGCGGAAAACGAAAACCTAGACTCGGGAAAACATAAAAGATGCGATAATCGACAATTAACACATGCTGCGACTAAAACGACATCCAAATATACAACTATCTCAATCAATTACAAAGGAAAATGAAATATTCTATATACCATTAATACAACAGAATAAAAGAAATATAGACTTCAACATCACCAACTTCGGGAATCACTCTTAAGCAATCTCGAACTCAACCTGCAACAAAACAACCTTCTTAGGGTGGGGAACAACATGCTAAAGGAGTAAGTACAAACGTACTTAGTAAATGGTAGAAGCGCCGAATCTACACATGCTATATCACAAGGATTATCAGTAATAATAATAACAATAATAATGTCACAGGTCAAGTCAAACAAACGTAATAACACATATGTTTCACTCACTCACAAGACTCTACTAGTCTCACTAGTAGACTCAACCACATAAGATTTTTGTTACATATTAATCCAAGGCCATTTTGCATGGGTAAGACTGCACCATGACACATTCAACAACTCATATGGCACAAGTATCTAAAAGTGTGCAATATTACACGAGTCCGGCACAAGTATCTCAAAGTGTGGAGGTGTAATAATTTCATGCTGCGAAAAGTAATGTGCATCACCAAGGATTAACATATTTTAGCTTTTAGACTCATCAAGTACGTATTTAAACGTTTAATCTAACCACTTAAGTTCATTGCACATAAAAAGGCTTCTTAAGGACCACTAGACCTTAGATAAACTCTACATTACACTACTTAGCACATTGCATAGAAATATTGGAATATAATCCAATACCCACGAGGTTAAGAAGTAAGGTTTCCGGTGATCCTAAGTATCTCCCCGCAGAGGGTCCCCACAAGGTGCTGAGCCAAATCCACCAGAAACTAAACCCTTAACTTTGTGATGTTAAAAGTAAGACATTGATCTCAAGTCAACATCATGTAAGGTCAAATGTAGAATGTTCCAATGCTCCCGTGAGACACAGTGCAGAGCCAAAGCCACTAGAACACGTACACTTAACTATAAAAAATCCACATAAGGCTTTACACTAAGGCATGCTTTAAACATTCCACGAAGTTTCATTTTTGCCTAGAAAATCAGCAACACTCTAGCATTGAATTGCATATTTTCTTCACCATTTTAAACACTAAATCTACTCCAAATCCATACGATAATAATTCGAAAATTATTCTACAGCATGCTTGTAACATTATACTATATCTAAACACCAATATAACATGAAATTCAAGCCAAAGTGATATGAAATTACTCTAGAACATGTTTGAAGTGAAAAGCTACATTAAACACCAAAATAAGACATTTAGATTTGGAGGAATGAACATGAATAGGTTTTGGGATTAAAAGCGGTATATATAAAAGTTGGTACATTTATCTTTTTGTCTTTACTAAAAATTACACCTTTAAATCTATCTGTTTAATTAAAACATAACCCATTAAAATTATCGGGTCATGCACAAAATCATTAAAAAGACTATTATACCTTTTACGAAGATACGTGGTATCACAATATATTTCCGTCGATTCGATCTAATTAAGCCCTGAAAAGAGAAAAGAAAAGGTTTCATACGTACAAGAACGAAATGACATATGGGTATACTAGACCTTCTGGTCTTTGCTTTTTTTTTTTTTTTTTTTTTTTTTTTTTTTTGGAATGTTTACCAACCAGATTAATTGTACACAAAAAGTCTATAAATATAGGCAATACAATGGAGCAAGTGCTGTTTATTCCAATTAAATGATTACGACATTTCATATAAAATTAAGAACTAATATTGCCACAGACGTTATACTGTCTTCGTTTCGATTTAACTGCCGCAGTTGTCAAAAACACAATTATTAAAAAGAGTAGATAATGCTCAACTGAACGTCAAAATGACAATAACAACCATTGAATATAATTAATTCAATGTTGCACATCCTTTCATAAATAATGGTAGATGTAGAAAAATACAATAAAAAATGTTTTGAAAATATAACTACGATAGATAAAAATGAATTTTTTATTTTAACAACTACAACGGATAAATAGGAACGGAGGGAGTATTGTGAAGTTTCCCAACGATCCTGAGGTCAACTGCAAGAAGCAAAAGTATGTCTAACTAATGCAAGTGGCTGGCAACAGGATATTCATATAATTCAGTAAACAGGCTGGCTTGCATATTCTTAATTTGCTCTATATATGTTGACCAAAAAAAATCAAACAGCAATAACACAGAATAAATGTGCCGGAGAATGTTACTAGCTATATTCAAGTTTTCTTGTTTTCATACTGGTGATTTCTTCTCAAACATCTGGAGGTCAAAAACATTCGTCGCTGTCGTCATCATCGCCGCCATTTATTGTACTAAATAGGCGAGGTTTTATATTTTGGAAGCGTAGGGTGCTATATTCTTTTTTATGAGCAGGATTTTTCCACACCTAGTTTGCCACTCATAGGTTTTAAGGAGGCAGGGTTACGTTTCGTCGACGTCTTTTGGTATAAGGAGGCAGGGTTACGTTTCGTCGACGTCTTTTGGTATAGGAGGAGAGCCATGATACGACATTGTACAAACCTTTTACAGTCTTATTAATAAAATGTTTTGTTTATTAAAAAAAATAAAATTTACGGCGGTCATTTTCTTCATGGTAGCTTTTTGTGTTGGCCAAGAGGCTTTCTTATATGTATAATATATGGTAATAGGAAATTTAGTGTTCCCATTTCCCAAACACTGTATCAAAACTTCTCCATCGCAATAATAGTAAGCATTTATTCCTTTATTTTTTTAGGAAAGTATTTATTCCTTATCAATTTTTTTTATTATTTCGTCGATGGTGTTGTTTGTGAATAATTTCTACATACTTATAAAATAGGCTTATGATTGAGTTTAAATGGTTTAAAAAGAGTTTGAATTACACAATATTGTAGTTGTACACAGATGCTTGAAGAAGAACTAAAGAAAAAAATATGAAGACCAAATGCATAGGGGTTGAGGTCCTTGAGGAGATGTCCATGGAGATTCAAGTTATACTGGGGAGTGGTTCACCGGTGTTCTTATTCAGCCTATTCTTAATCCATTATTTTGGAGTTGGGAGGGTCTTGATCGGTGGCTGCCTTCGGTGGATTTTCAGATAAGAAAACAAAATATTTTTTTTTGGAAGGAAAAACATAATATTTTTTAAAACGATTTTGTTTTATTGTTAAAAAAACACTTTGTACCTCGATGATTTCTTTTTGTACCTCAATGATTTCTTTAAAATTTATGATGTTACCCCTTGTGACTCCGATCTTTGGATCCATACCACTTGATAGTTGTTAGAAAACTTGAATAAAGATAAAGATTGTTAAAAAAAATCATAAGTTAAATATTTTGTTATCGTTTGCACTCGGGTTGCCGTAACAAAACAGGATTTGAAGGGGTAGTGCCAACTCGTGGGGAGCCCCCGAAGCTAAACGTCGCCGGTTGAACGCATGCACATGTGAAATGATGCAATCAAATTCATGCACCTATGAAGTGGTGTACCTCTTCAAACGAATGCATGCATCTGCGAACGGGTTTTCATGTAGAAGTACCTCACTTCATGTATGGGGTACCTTGGCTTATTAAAGGCACCAGATTGCAATCAAAATCATTTTATTGTTGAAACGCATCATCAAATTTTTTTTGAGTGCCCTCTGGTTCAATCAGACGAGTCACTGTCTGACCAAACATCTCCGTTGTATCCTGAAAGAGATTTTCGTGTGATTTCCAAGTGACGTTAAATGTTGGGAGGAACATCTCTTATAAGAAAACGCATTCAGCGTGCCTTGGAGTATTCATATTTGTCTATTTTTATTCTGAGTATTAATTTTCCCCTTCTCTTGATTAGCTCAGGTGCAAGCACTCATTGATATATAGAAATGATTACAAAGGATAGATTTATTGATAACAAAAATTGCAGAGAACAGAATAGTACTATGTGAGATCTAGCAGCAGATTTGACTTTAA
The DNA here is from genome assembly GCA_026214975.1 of Gentiana macrophylla. Lineage (NCBI taxonomy): Eukaryota > Viridiplantae > Streptophyta > Magnoliopsida > Gentianales > Gentianaceae > Gentiana > Gentiana macrophylla. Next base: position 194,481,041 of record CM047805.1, on the reverse strand, counting down.
TTAATGAGGTGTCAACCAATTGAATTTGTTTTGTTGGGAAAGAATTTGGAACTGGGAAGAGGTTTGGTAAAACCGTCTTTAATTTGATCACAAGATGGAACATGATGAACTGCTGGTGTCTCCTACAACACTTGATCTCTAACATAATGAACATCAATTTATATGTGCTTGCAGTTTGTGAAGGAAACATTGGATTGTAGGCTAAAGAGTTAGCAATGATGTTGTCACACCATGTGAGCGATTGTTTTGGTCGAAACACCAACCTTAAATTCAAACATGAGAGACTTGAGCCATTGAATTTCCACAGCCACATTAGCCAATGCTCGATATTCTGATTCAGTACTTGATCTAGACACCACCTGATGTTTCTTTGAACTCCATGAGACAAGGAATCCTTCTAGATATACATAATACATAGCTATTGACCGTCCGTCAACAATGTCACATCCCTACTCAGCATCACTGAATCCTATAATTGTGAGAGCATGCCTAGGTTGAAAATGCAAGCCATAGTTTAGTGTGCCTTTGACATTGCGTAAAAGATGTTTGAGAGCATTCCAATAGATCATTTTGGGTGCTTGCATATATCGTCTCAATCGATTCACAGCAAATGCAAGATCATGTCTTGTATAAGTAAGATACTGCAAAGCTCTAAGAATAATGCTAGACTGACTATGATTATTAGTATACTCTCATTAGAAATAATTGAAGAAAGTGGAATCAATCCACTTTCATAAACTAGGGTTTTCAACTCTGCTCAATCGAAGAAGAAAAGGGGAAAGCTCTCTGAAAAATCTTGTGTATTATGACTTAGTCAACAGCAGAATCCTATTTATATTTTGGGTAGGCAAGGCCCAACAATACAAAGCCCAATCACCTTACTAAGCCCATCTACATATGACAGAATATATGTAACACCCCCCCTCAAGATGGAGTTGGGGAGCAATAAATGTCTTTCAAATTCAAACAAGCTAATAAAGAATAAAAGAGGGGACCATCTAAAGGTTTAGTAAAAATATCGGCTAACTGCTGTAAAGAAGGAACGGGTATGAGCTTCACAAGTCCATCTTGAAGTCTTGCTCGAATGACATGGCAATCGATCTCGATATGTTTTGTTCGTTCATGAAAAATGGGGTTCTTTGCAAGATTGATGGCGCTGATATTATCACAATGCAGTGGAACAGGAATGGGATAAGAAAAACCGAAATCCTTTGCTAAGTAACACAGCCATTGTATCTCGCAAGTGGCTGTGGCTAGGGACCTGTATTCTGCCTCTGTGGAACTCCTGGAAACAGTAGTTTGTTTCTTCGTTTTCCATGATATAAGAGCATCTCCAAGAAACATACAATAGCCAGTGATGCTTCTTCGCGTATCTTTGCAGGTTCCCCAATCAGAATCTGCATAAGCCTTCAGAATGAGGCTGTTGTGTGCTGAATAAAAAAGGCCTTTACCTGGGGCAGACTTTATATAACGCAGCACCTGCTGGGCAGCATGATAGTGGTGAATAGTAGGAGCTGAAAGAAATTGGCTCAGTTGTTGGGTTGCAAAACTGAGATCTGGTCTTGTAATCGTCAAATAAAGTAGCTTTCCTACCAAGGATCTGTACAATGTATTGTCTGGGAGCAAATCTGAATCTCCAGCAAATAGAGAAGTTTTGGATTTCATGGGCGTCTTGGCTGGAGTACAGTCAAGCATATTGAACTCTTCAAGTAGAGACAATGCATATTTGCGTTGAGAAACAACCAGCCCTGATTTTGATCTTGAAATCTCGAGTCCTAAAAAATATTTAAGCTCTCCAAGGTCTTTTATTTTGAAAAGTTGGTGTAGATAGTTTTTCAGTTCTGTGATAAAAGACATATCATTTACTGCGCCGAACTATGTCATCAACATAGACCAGGGCTATCAAACACTTACCTTCGAGATACCTTCATAAACATGTTTGTGATCATGTTGAGACCGAATATACCCAAGATTTATCAAGGCACTAGTGAGCTTATGATTCCACTTTGGCGGCTAGCTGTTTCAATCCATAAATTGACTTCTTCAATTTACAAACTTTCTTAGAATCTGCAGGTGAAAACCCTGAGGTAGTCTCATATAAACCTCTTCACCGAGGTCACCATGTAAAAAGGCGTTGTTGACGTCTAACTGATGCAAAAACCAGTCTTGTGCAACAGAATAGGCTAATAAGCTTCGAATAGTTGTTACCTTAGCCACAGGTCAGAATGTTTCTTCGTAGTCTATGCCTTGAGTTTGGGTGTACCCCTTTGCCACGAGCCTTGCTTTGTAGCGTTCTACAGTACCATCAGCATTATACTTCACTTTATAAACCCACTTACAACCAATGGGCTTCTTGGTGGGAGGTAAATCAACGATTTCCCAGGTTTGGGTAGCTTCCAAAGCTTCAATTTCTTTCTTCATGGCCTCCTGCCATACTGGAGACAAAACAGCCTGATTATAGGATTGTGGTTCCTGAATTTTGTCCAGTGTTGCTACAAAAGATGTGTGAGAAGGTGATAGTTGAGAACAAGCAAGTACTTTGTCTAAAGTATGAGGAGATGTATGTTTTTGAGTTTGAGCACATACAAAATCTTGTAAGTGTGATGGAGGTCGTCTGTTACGAGTAGGCCTTTGTCTTTGGAGTGATAACGATGTCTTCTTCCTTGATTTGAATTCTCGCTTGAAAATTGAAGGTCCGATCTGCAACCGAAGGAGTTTCTCATCTGTCGTCTTCAGTGAAACTCGCATCATTGAACTCATGTATAACAGCAAAGAAAAAGTATTATCTCGTGTCGAAACAATTTGTTCCATCATGGTAGGAAAATCGAACTCATGGAAGATAGTATCTCTTGATAGAAAAATTTCTTTGGTAGCTAAGTCAACTAGATAGTGCCCTTTTGTTGTATCGTACATACCCAAGTTAACACGCACTCGCCTGGATCAAATTTGTTGCGGTCCCTAGTTAATGTGGATGCAAACACTGTACATCCAAACACTTTAAGATGTTTCAGATCTGGGCATTTGTTGTATAATTTCTCATAAGGGGTGGAATCTTCCAACAGAGGTGTAGGTGTCAAATTGATTATTCTAACAGCATGCATAATGCAATATCCCCAGTTTTCAGTTTCTCAAAATACTCCGTAACAGTAAGGTTGCCTTGCACGATTCGATTGAATTCTTCAAGCAGATCAGATAAACGAAAGCAATTCATCTTCGAATACCTTCTTTGAAGCTCCTCCCAAATTTCATGTGCAGAATTCATCCATAGCACTGTCTTTGCAATCGGTGGAGTCACCGACCTCATAATCCATCTGTCACAGTCATATCGCACTGCTCCCAGCGAGAACGTAATCTCTGATCATTTATAGGCTTGAGAATGGTTCCATCTATGAACCCTAGCTTGTTCTTCATAATCGACCCATACGCACGCGCTCGCTGCTCCAGAATGATAATTCTTCCCGTCCAGTGGTGGATCCGCAAGGACAAGAGCCGGACTTTCACTTGGATGAAGGTAATATGGACTCAAGCTTCCGGATCTCCGATTCCTCCATTCGCCTATCTTCCGCCATAATCGATCTAAAAAAAACGAAGATTGTTTCTAGAACAAAACGAAGAAGAAAAAACAGAATCGAAACTTCACAGAATCGAAACTTCAATTTGTGAAGTTATCAATCTCTGATACCATGAAGAAAGTGGAATCAATCCACTTTCATAAACTAGGGTTTTCAACTCTGCTCAATCGAAGAAGAAAAGGGGAAAGCTCTCTGAAAAATCTTGTGTATTATGACTTAGTCAACAGCAGAATCCTATTTATATTTTGGGTAGGCAAGGCCCAACAATACAAAGCCCAATCACCTTACTAAGCCCATCTACATATGACAGAATATATGTAACAATAATTGATATCAGAATTTGTAGTCATATGTGTAGGCACTCGTTTGGATGTTGTATATTCAACTTTTTGATCAATTAACTGGTTTATAAATGCTGAGTAAGATACAATCCACTCTGATTTTAGTAAGCTTGTAGTCCAAGGAAATGATAGAGTGGTCCAAGGTCCTTTAAAACGAATGTGGATTTAAGGGATGACACAAATTTTTTAATCAATTGATTGTCATTACAAGTGATTAGAATGTTATCTACACATACTAAGATGTACATAAATGCAAAACCTAAAGAATACACAAATAAGAATGTATCACACTTGGCTTAAGTGAATCCCCACACGAGTAGCTGCATTTTGAGTTCATCAAACCAGGCTCATGGTGTTTGTTTTAGTCCATACATGTCCTTCCTTAAATGAAAAACATGATTAGTTCTGATAGGATCCCCAAACCCCTCTGCTGTGGCTGAACACAGATTTACGCAACGTTCCATTCATACATGCATTATTTTTACACCCATGTGTCATAATACTTCATCAGTTGTAAAATATAAGTCATCATAGAATTTCATATAGATTAAGAAAATAGTTTAGTATCATTAATGTATGGAAAAAATGCCTAATACACCATTTGACTATCATAAATGCATATATGTGAAGTGAGTAAAAGTGGTTAGATAGATATAAATTAAGGATAAGATGAAGAAAAATATTAGAAAATTTTCCTCAAAATATTATGAATAACTTATATTATAACAAAAGGATGACTTATATTTGAAATGGATGAATTACTATATTTCGTCCTTTTGACTTTGTCCACTTGGTTTATTTTATTTTTCAATAATGTGGCCTTGATGCCATGTTAAAATTTACACGTAAATCTTGTCGTCCCCTTTGTTTATTTTATTGTCCTTTATCTTTTCATTTTCTGGTTAGAGTTTTTGCTTTTTTAATTTAATTTTATTGTGTTGTTGTGTGTGGATGGAGTTTGGTAGTTATGGATACTCCGTATGGGCTCACCTTCTTATTCAAATAGCATTAATTGTGTTGTTGAGACTTTAGACATGTCGGGGTGAAGACTATAAGGAAAAGTGACCTCAGGGTTTGAATTTTATCTCCAGATTCAAATGTTATGAGCAGTCTGCTTATATATATATATATAAAAATTATTATACAACTAAATGTTTGTATTCTAACTTTCTCCGGATATGAAAGCATTGAATATTTTGTTAGCTTTTCTTTTGCTTCACCATCTCCGATGGCCGGACAAGGTTTCTGTTGCCGGAGCAGGCAGGCCGACAACTTTCTCCACAGGGATCTTTTATGCACAATCGAAGAGGGTTGGCTTGCCTCCACCGTCACCTCCCATTCACAATCCTAATCACCAACCCGGCGAACCCACCTTCCCGCCAGAAATGCCCCTGCCCCCACAACCGCCGCCGCCTCCACCGCCTTCACCGCCACTACCGCTGTGACGCTGTCACCGCCGTCACCACCATAAGATGATCGTTACATGTCAAATACAGCATGGTTGAATGTATATTTTAGGTATATTTGAATCTTTATTATGCTATTGTCACTTGTCACGCGTTACCTTAATTATTTTAGGGTGTTTTAAAGAAGATGCTACTTCTTTCCATTGTTACATTATTGTTTAAACTTCATCAAATGAATTACGAGTGTTTTATCACCTCTCAGAATTATTCACCCGTGCAAAATAGTATACTTCACGCAACTATTTATTTATCTGAACGGTGTTCCAAATGATGATGAGTGATGACATCGACATTTTATACAAAATCAAGAAAGTGTTGGTGAAAGTTTTGTAGGAAAAATTAGTTGTCTGATTTCGTTTATAGTAATCTGTTTTTATCGTTTATAGAATTTTCCAAATAGAAAAATCAATGTTGAATAACAGAGATGAAGAAACAAATTTCTGAACATGTATTTCACATTTATACACACAACTGTACAACAATATTCACAGCAAATTGAACGACACAAAGCATTAGTAAATATGAAAATTTATTCGTTAGATTGAGGTGCGTAGATTGCTGTCTTTAAGACTTTATTACCCCGACTAAATGCCCACGGTTATGGCAAGAAGTCTCCCAAGATACAACATTTTTTTCCCTGTTCTGGTTGCGGCACTTCAATGCGAACAATCGGCGAACTAATCCGGCTTTGAATATCTCTCACTATGCAAAATGAGTTTTTGCAGAAATGTTTGTTTGCCTTATTCAGAAGTTAAGAATGCAGAAAATTGTTTGTGCAGATTTTCTAGAAGTATGCAAATGAATTTTCTATCTAAGTTTTCATTCAGGACAATGAGATTATATAAGCATTATGAAAAACTTTGGTAGAGGAAGCAACTGTTCAGAAGTGGAAGTTATTAGTTGGAAATAACCGAATTTTGAACGGATGTCATTCTGTTCATGAACATAATTCGAACAGATGCATTGATTCAACAAGTTCGATCTGAACTGATATCTGCTTCGGCTCACATATATCACTCTACCTTTAGACTTTAATTTCTCATTCATCCGATATCAGAATCAAGTGATTCAAAAGCCTAATATCAACTACTATTTTAGTAGTTTCCAAAAATGTTTTTAGCTCCCGGAAATTCATTCCGTAACTCATCGAAATCCGGGCCTGAAGTTGACTATTCGTCACTTACACTTAAACCCATTTCGGAGCTAAAACATCATATAGTTCCAAGAATCCCCCACATGAATGAAAATTAATGCAGACTCTATAGAGATATCAAACAGAGTTCTATTGCATCGGGCGAGGTGGTTTGCTGCCTTGAACCTTTCCTAGAAGAATACCATTGGACAAACTCGGCTAAGCAGTGAACTAGGTCTTGAACTGGTCAGGCTTTGGTTCATGCCTAGACAATGATACCCACACAATAGACCCCTTGGCCTTCTCGAAGTTCTCATGGTTGTGTCCATTTAGGACCCGGAACACCTTGGTTTCAGAAAGTGTGTTAGAGAATTCAGCCCACAAACTCTTACAGAAGCGACCCCACTTCCACTTACATAGGTGATCTCTTATAAAAAGTACTCAGCAATACCCACTTTGCTATACCAAGATATAAGAATCATTAAAAGCTTTATGCATAACCTGAACACTTCAGCAGACAACACTTTTGTTTTAACAGAATGGGTAAGTGCTAACTGTTCCTCATAACTTAGTTGTCCCTTTTGAACCATGATCTTGGGATCTCTAGTCACTATGGTTGGGTTGCCATTATAAGGGAACATGCGTAATAGGCTTCAATCCTATTCCATTTGTCAAAAATTTGACACCCGGTCTCTAGCTAAACCTTTTTATAAGCGGATCCGCAAGATTCTCCTTCGACTTTATACAATCGTGGAAATCAAACCATTAGAGATCCATTAATAAATGCTATTTTGTCTACGATGTATTATCGTGACTTACCATTTTTCATATTAATGTGTGCTTGTTCTATCACTTAACGACTATTACATGCTAATAACAGTGATAATATGAGCCACACGCAATTTCTTTCCAAGAATTGCAATATATTTCCAAGGATTCAACTCATTCCCGTTTCATTGCTTTCATTACATCATTTTATTTAGGTAAATTTACTTTACCAATCACCCCCACATTTCCAAGAAAATTATGAAGTTTAAGTCAAGAGGATATTCTGAATGTGTGAGACAAGGACACCACCATATATGGATGTAAACATATTCAGAAGTTCTTTTTAAAATGTTGACTCAACATACACAGATTCCTTAGAAGTACCTGATGAAGATTCATTACTTGCAGCCGTTATTTCAACAGTATCATTTGCAAATTTCCCATGTTTACAGGGAAGGAAATTCTGTGGCTAATCATTTAGCAAATATTGCTATCTCTACACAGGAATCAAAACTTCTCAATTGTTTGCAATTAAATGGAACTCTTGGTCTGTTGATTTTAAGGGACTCTTTACAACTACCAGCTTTGAGGATTCAAAAAAGAAACAAGTAGACATGACACTTACAACTGGAAGCACTCTTCATTTAATAATGAGGAGTGCAAACAGGTTATATTCTTTCTATATTTCAGTTATTTTTTTTACCTTTTTTTAGAAAACTTAATTGAGAGCTGCATGTTGGATCATATATCCAATGTTGGGTTTATATGTGAAATAATTGTTATGTCGTAGACTGTCAATAAATGTTAGTCCGTTTTAAAGTGATCTACTACGGTTATAATTATTGGACTGTAACGTATCGCTAGGGCGTGGATCTTTAATGTGTAGAAACTCAGAGGTAATTTCTAATTTTATGATGGGTAAAATTGAAAAGACCTAATGAATATTTGATTATATAAGGGTGACTTATGGTCCCTAGGTCATACACTTTTTCCCACTCTCTTTTGACCCCATTATCACAGGAGAATAATACAGAGAACACAAAGGGTTCTTCTGACAAGAAACGGGAGGTGTATAGATCTGGAAGATCGATCCTACAACATCTACAGAGTCTTCCGCTGCTATGGATTCAGGTATGTTTGTAGATTAATATCGTTCTTTGTTTTTCAATAATTTAGCATAATCGATCCGGGAATAATGTGATTCAATCACATAAGGATTGTTCTAACAAATGGTATCAGAGCCAGGTTATGTTGAATTATCGAGAATCATTTTGTTTTGTATATATATGGTTGAATACAGTATTTGGTTCTGAAGGATTCTTTGCGGTTTTTTGTTTGATTTGGATAATCGTCTCCTTTTGCATGCTCGTTGCTTTCCGGTTCTTTTCTACGTCGCCGGCATTATTTTCTTTTAAATTAACATTCAGAAGCAAGTTTTGTTTGCATTTACATATATGCATTGGCCTTTGCCATGTTCCACGTGAATCCATGGTAACAGAACGGCGGCGGCGCTTGCTTTAGGTAGAATTCAGAATACGCATATTAGGGTTACAGTATTCCTCTTTTTTTTTTTTTTTTTTTTTTTTTTTTTTAAATTTTTAATTTGCTCATTAATAAATAATAATATTAAAAAAAAAATGGATACACAAAAGAGACAAATAGTGTTTAGGGTAAGATGTGTATCTCTTGCTGGCATGTATATACATATTAGATATTGCAGTTGTTTTGCAAAATTCGGACTTTAATAAAGGATTCAGTTTATTCTTTAGGATACATCAATTATATTATTAATAATATATTGATGATAAGGATGTGCGCATGTTACTTTTTTATGGGCTTCAATTAAATTTTTGTCAGACGGGCATCAATTAAATTGGATCTTTTATTTACAATATAATTGATCCAAATATTAAGGTAATATGGTATGATCCGAGAAAAAATAAATAAATAAATAAAGCAAACCCTATTTCGGTAGACCTTTTCTTTAAAAGGTTATTACGGTAAAAACCAAACATTGATATATTGCGGTTTGGCATCTATTATGTCTCTAAGTGGATTTTGAAACGATATGTCGTCAAAGTGACCTTTACGTGGAAATTTATTTACGGTGGGATGTAAAATGGTTTGTGTTTTTATAAATTCATGCGGATTGTATTTGGCCCAAAGGAAGGATATTGTTTGGCAGAATTATAAATACACTTGTGGTGATAAATACGTGACAATTTTTCGGTTTCCATGTGGATAATAGATGCGATCCAAAGATTGGTCTATTATTTGACATGACTTATTATCGATGTTTTTGATTACTACGCCAAGATGTCAATTACGAGTGTCGTGCCGGCATTTTGTGATGGGAAAATATATCATAAATTTGTTTGATTTTGGATATTCTTCGGATCTTATATATGTGAGCTTAAGGTTAATTAAGTTGTTATCTATCTACTTTTAAGTTTTGCTTTAAAGTATATTGACAAACCTAAACCTAACCTTGAAACGCGCCGTAAAAGTCGCGGACACATTACCTAGGCTATACAGATCCTAACCGGCAAGTGCCGGGTCAAATTGTAGCTCTAGTCCGGAGAGTCAGAGTATCGTATCCACAGGGAAAACATGGTAATTCTTTTAAGTGGGGTTAAACACCAAGAAGCTATTATTAACTCGATCTAAGTCGCAGTTTTTACTTTTTCTTGGGTTAGATTATTAGATCAGTTAGATTAGTTAGTAATGTTAGAGTTAGATGTTAGTAAAACAGAAAATAAAACAAATAAATACTAATATAATATATATTTTTGGATCTAGCAAAGAATACTTTACTGAATCAATATCTTTTAGTAGAAATAAATGAGACAGATCTTCCTTTATTCAAGGTGTAAATTATATATGAATCGGTGTAGTCCTAAGCTAGACAACTCCTCCTCACACGAGCGTATGAAATTGTCATATGTCAAATGTCATCAGTCCAAGGTCCACAACTGCCCCATGCTAATCTTAGTTAGTCCGAATAGTACCGAGTACAAATCTACCCCGGATAAAAGAGGTTATTCCGTTCGTCGACGGCGGCGATGTTATTCAAGAGGCTCCGGTTGTCAAGCGGATCGATTTAACACAAAACGGTGTAGTTTCAATTAAACTGTGATTTTAACATTATTAAGATCTCGAGTACAAAGTTAATAAGATTTGTTTTTCTAGGACAAATCTGCCCCCGGGTAGGAAATAGGATTCCGTTAATCAGACGGCCATTTTTACCCTCCGGTTTTTCTATTTTTACTCATATCCTGACTTCTCTGGTCAGTTCATCGTCAGGTTATATGTGGTATTCATCCTGATTGATTACGTCATTCCGAATATGTTATCTTTACGTAGCGAAATAGAAAAAGATTCATTTTAACTCAATTTTAATCACTTTTACTTAAACATCATTCTTTTAACGAAAAGATCGAAATAATACGATTACATAACTTTGGCTAGTTATTAGATCTAGCATAATAACATTATAAAAAGTAAAAAGAAGAAAATAACAAACATAAACATAAATACTTCAGAAAAGTTACCCGATTACAGATGCTGATTCGGAAGTCGTATTCTTCGTAGACATAACAACAACTTTAGCAACACCGACTTCGATAATTTCCCGAGCATTATCACGATACTACTCTATTTATTTATAAAAACATATATACATACATAGACATATGTATATACGGGCCCGAAAATAAAATAAAACGAAAAGAGAGATGAAGAACGGAGGTGAAGAAGAGGGAATGGAAGAAATGGGAGGAGGTGGAGAAGAGAGATCTTGGCCAAGAGTGGCCAAGATGGGGCATCGATTCATCACCAAGCTCTCTCATATATATAGGCAAAGTGTAAAGGCCGGACCGGTCCGGATAGGGGCGAGACCGGTCCGGATAAAGCGTGACCGGTCCGGAAAATGATTACTCCACATGCCTTAATCATAACCCATGTGCAGCAGTGGTTACAAACTAATGATTATATAAGTTATACGTAATCAATAGTTGTATATTAAACTTCTAAAATTAAGAAACTTAAGTTGTAGACCTCCAAAAATTATGATCCAAATGTCATAATTAAGCTCTCGAAAACTCTACAACTTTCATTAAGGACTCTTCTTTCAAAACGCCTTTTGATGGGCCATTCCCATTACGTGTTGTTTTCGGATTTTCCACCGATATGAACCGATTAGCCACTTGACCACCATTTGAGTTGTAGAAGTCCAATTGACTTGATTCAAAATGCGTTGAAAAGCTTACTTGAATATCTACAACTTTCATGAAGAAGTCATCCCATGAAAATGCCTCTAAGTCTGGTCAAATCTCCGTCAAACAGGTTTTGGTTTTATGTATGTAAGATAATTTGATCCATTTGAACTCGTAAGCTTGTGGCATCTTCTTCTAATCCTCTAAACACATCTTTTAGACTCAAAACATGTCGTTACGTGGAATCTTGGTCAATGTATAATCCTCGCAATGAACCACCAAAATACCAAACGTAAATCCGACATTTACACTCCGGTTTACTAAACCGGTACAAAACTAATAAAAATACGATAATTTATATAATAACTACTACTTATACATTTGAATAAAACTTAGTAATTTTGACTTGATTTGATACAATAATGCTCAAAATGGTATCAATATTGGGGTAAAATGTCGTAATAATGATCATAAATTTATCTCTCATCACAACCCCTACTTAGCTTTTGGTTCATGCCCTCGATCAAAACAAGCGATAAAACAAAATGAATAAGAGATAAATTCATGAAGATAGAAGGTATAAGGAACAACTAGATAATACAACCATTAAAATTACAACCAGTGCTTTAACCTCAATATAAGTGTATAACAGAGTGTGTGTGTGACAAGCCTTTTCAATTTCCACTATCCTCTCTTGAATAAATCAAGCAAAACACACAAATATCCATTCGATACATTTCTAATGACTTTCCTAGGTATAAGCGATAATAGCCCACACAAAGTTCTTCCGAGTACTTATTAGGATAATCCCTAAAGCATATCATTCAGTTTATACTGGGGATAGTCAGAAGATAACTAAGTTTTCAACCATTCTTAAACATTTTTTTTTTGATGAGTTTAATTTCACATTTGTAGCATATGCCTTCATTCCCAGCAATAGGACATTTCGTGATAACACCCTAGTTGGACTACTATCATCAGCGCAATGGAGCTTTTAAACCTCATAGTGATATAGGACGTTTCGTGATAACGCCCTACTGCACTCAAATCATTGGTAGCTACAACCGGCATATATATAGTTCATCTCTTTATTTTTTTTTCTTTTCATAAACTTAACTTATATCATTTCTATCACATTCAAACCTTCAGATATTCACAGTACACGTTCAAAAGTTAGGTACTAAGTTACTGCTATTATAGGATAAATCACTAGAATACTGAATGGATACAGTTTAAAATTTTCGCTTCAATATCAAAGGCTTACGTGAAGGAATTCATGTTACACAAATATATTTGGAATTACAATGCACTTACGGTTCACATTGGTTATACACATCCAAATTGATCATTATATCTTCAAATCCATGAAATATATACCTTATACAATTTATTTTAATCAACTAAATAATGCTCGAAAAAAATCGAAAACTAAGGGATTTATTGATACAAAATAAACATTAATGCCATTGCTAGACCAACGACTCCACTCCCCACTTACGAACTTACATTGTCCTCAATGTAAAGTGAGTGTAAATAAGTTGTTGGGAAAGCAATGGTGCACTAAAACAAGTCAAAACAAATACTCGGATGATAAAAAAGGGTGGGTGGGTGGGTTAAAGTTATGACCTCCTCAATTCCATAGTATTTGAACTAATACATGTCACACGTTATTTGAAATTTAAAATGTACTAGATCATGATATGTAACGTTATGGCGAGTATTAACTCGAGTCTTTATACCCCGGATCCTTAAGGGTTATTTCAAATCGCTCTAACAACCTAAGTCTAAGAAATGATGCATTTGAATTTTCTCTTTTTTTCCATCGTGATTTTCGGATAACCACCTAATCATTCCTTTTAATGACATTCAAACATTCATCCCGAGACTTGGTGAAACAAAATGAAAATCAATCCGGTATTACCAAAGTATCATCCAAAGTATGAGTAATTATTATATTTAACATTTTACGGGTTGCCTCCCGGTAGCGCTTTTAGTTAACGCGTTTGCTCGACCAAAATGATAAGGATTAACTAATATAATATACTAAACAAAACGGGATACTTCTAACAATTACTCACAAAAGCACGTAACAATTAAGCACATAATCCACTAAAAATAAATGCTTAAGGAGTAAAAAGGAAGGATAGTACCCGTCATTGACTACATTTATAGTCTATAGCCAGACTTTACCGTGCTTCAGTTTTTAAGGCACTGGTGGTGGGTTATCCTCACGCACCGCATCCTTCTTCAATACCGGTTTCCAACAGAGGTTAGACAATTTCCACCAATCCAAACGATTCTTGACCTTTTTCTTTGATTTTTGAGCTTTCGGTTTACGAGCTTTCACATTATTGCTGGAGTCATCTTCTTCAACTACCTGCATGTTAGTACGATCCAAAACAAAAAAAAAAAAAACACCAAGTGTACACACAAGAACAAGATTCTAGTGTAATGCATGGATATTTCAATGAATTGTAAGTGTTGAAGACAACGCTCTCATGATTAACCCCCAAACTTCTCCCTTACTAAAATCATCAAGAAAACATACATACTTTTTATCCAACTTCATCTTTGTAATAGGGATAGAATGTATACCTCCCTTACCCTTGTCATTAGATGAATATGGTAAAGCTTCCTCGAATGACCGTGTTTCATCATTCTCGTACCTTTTTCTTCAAAATATGCATTGGATATGGTGTTGCCTTATCTCTGGTTGAACCGAGGTGAATTTGGGTTGAGGCGGATAAGGTTCGGTTTGAATTGGCCCTTTCAAACTTGGTTCCTTCCAACTCGCTTCCAATTCGATTATTTCTATTTTTATTTTATTTATTAATATTCCCTTGGGCATGATCAAGCCCTCGTTCAGGTGTTTCATCACTAGTTTCAGTTATTCTCGTATTTCGATTTGAAAATGATACTTGGTCAGGATTTCCCTGACTGATATGACCGCGTTTACTCTCTACTCTTAACTGCCTTTCGTAAGTGTTTAAATCAGGCCTATAAGGAGTGAGTGGGGCCTTACCACTTCTGGTCATCAACTATCGAAAAATAGAAAAATAACTTGAAATAGATAAAACCTGAATCAGATGGTGTTTCATTACTGATTTCGGCCGTTTTCATAACTCGATTTGACAATTCTTGTGGAATAGAAAATAACACGAAATCGATAAAAAAAACCACATTTTTTTTTTCTCTCGGTAATTACCGAGTGTATTTTTATTTTTATTTTAATTGGTATCTTACCAATAGGTAGGTACCAACAAAAATAAACGAACCGCGTTTACTTTCTACTATCGAAAATAGAAAATAACTCGAATTTAATAGAAGAAGAAAATTGGTAACTAAAAGAAGGTAGATACCAACGGAAAAATAAAAAAAAAAATGTGATAAGAAGAGTGTTGAATTATCCTCGAGAATTTTGAGCTAATACAAGTAGTAACCCTAGACACAAACAAAGAAATTAGCGACGTTTTCCCCGTCAACGGCGCCAAAATACTTGACAGACCTAAACCTAACCTTGAAACGGCGCGAAAAGTCGACGGACATTACCTAGGCTATATGAGATCCTAACCGGCAAGCAGTGTGCCGGTCAAATTGTAGCTCTAGTCCGTGAGTCAGTCGTATTCCTCCGGGAAAACATGGTAATTCTTTTAAGTGGGGTTAAACACCAAGAAGCTATTATTAACTCGATCTAAGTCGCAATTTTATAACACAGATTACTACTATTCTAACCAACATAAAATAAATGCCTAATTTAAAAGTTATTCTAATATAATATATATAGATATATAAATATATATAGATGTACATAAATAGTAATATATATATATATATATATATATATATATATATATATATATATATAAATATATAGATACCAATATATAGTTTATAAACTAAACTAGCCAAAGTATATATAATCAATTTATTCGATCTTTTCAATTAATAGAATGTGCTCGATCTTCCTTTTATTAGGTCCAATTGAGTAAATGAAACGGTGTACTCTATTGTCAACAATTCCTCCTCACACGACGGCGTATGAAATTGTCATATGTCAAATTGTCATCACCCAATGTCCACAATCGCCCCATGCTAAACTTAGTTAGTCAAAACAGTACCGAGTATAAATCTACCCCGGATAAAAGAGGTGATTCCATTTGTCAGATGACCGATGTTATTCAAGAGGCTCCGGTTGTCAAGCGGATCGATTTAACACAAACGGTGTAGTTTCAATTAAATCGCTGATTTTAACATTATTAAGATCTCGAGTACAAAGTTAATAAGATTTGTTTTTCTAGGACAAATCGCCTCGTGTAGGAAATAGGATTCCGTTAATCGACGGCCATTTTAACCTCCGGTTTTTCTATTTTACTCATATCCTCGACTTCTCCGGTCGAGTTCATCGTCAGTTATATGTGGTATTCATCCGATTGATTACGCTCATTCCGAATATGTTATCTTTACGTAGCGAAATAGAAAAAGATTCATTTTAACTCAATTTTAATCACTTTTACTTAAACATCATTCTTTTAACGAAAAGATCGAAATAATACGATTACATAACTTTGGCTAGTTATTAGATCTAGCCTAATAACATTATAAAAAGTAAAAAGAAGAAAATAACAAACATAAACATAAATACTTCAGAAAAGTTACCCGATTACAGATGCTGATTCAGAAGTCGTATTCTTCTGGACATAACAACAACTTTAGCAACACCGGACTTCTGATAATTTCCCGAGCATTATCACGATACTACTCTATTTATTTATAAAAACATATATACATACATAGACATATGTATATACGGGCCCGAAAATAAAATAAAACGAGAAAAGAGATGAAGAACGGAGGTGAAGAAGAGGGGAATGGAAGAAATGGGAGGAGGTGGAGAAGAGAGATCTTGGCCAAGAGTGGCCAAGATGGGGCATCGATTCATCTGCTGAAGCTCTCATATATATAGGCAAAGTGTAAAGGCCGGACCGGTCCGGATAGGGGCAGGACCGGTCCGGAAAAATGATTACTCCACATGCCTTAATCATAACCCATGTGCAGGCGGTTACAAACTAATGATTATATAAGTTATACATAATCAATAGTTGTATATTAAACTTCTAAAATTCGTAACTTAAGTTGTAGACCTCCAAAAATTATGATCCAAATGTCATAATTAATCTCTCGGAAAACTCTACAACTTTCATTAAGGACTCTTCTTCAGAAAACGCCTTTTTGATGGGCCATTCCCATTACGTGTTGTTTTCGGGATTTTCCACTGATATGAACCGATTAGCCACTTGACCACCATTTGAGTTGTAGAAGTCCAATTGACTTGATTCAAAATGCGTTGGAAAGCTTACTTGAATATCTACAACTTTCATGAAGAAGTCATCCCCTGAAAATGCCTCTAACCTGGGTCAAATCTCCATCGAAAACATGTAACGATTTAAGTACTTAGGAAAATTTGCTCCGTTGAACTTATAAACTTGTGGCACCTTCTTCTAACCCTCTAAACACATCTTTTAGACTCAAAACATGTCGTTACGTGGGATCTTGGTCAATGAATAATCCTGCAATGAACCACCAAAATACCAAACGTAAATCGGACACGACACTCCGGTTACTAAACCGGTACAAAAACTAATAAAAATACGATAATTTATATAATAACTACTACTTATAGATTTGAATAAAACTTAGTAATTTTTACTTGATTTGATACAATAATGCTCAAAATGGTATCAATATTGGCGTAAAATGTCGTAATAATGATCATAAATTTATCTCTCATCGTAATCACAACTTGGTTAGAAGTCACGAATTAACTGATTAGGAATTGAATGTTGATAGGATAGGTGGATCAATCGCTTCGTTTGTTCGTTATAATTTGAATTTAATCCTTTAAAACTTGAATTGTTTAGTTTAATCAAATCTTCTTATTGCATCTTAGGTTTAGTTGTAGTTTAAATTGTTCGCAACCCGTATCTTCCCTCGGCTTTAGATTCATTCTTCCTTCGTCCGCTTACATTCGTGTTATCTTTACTTTCGAGTCTCGTTTAGTTTTATTTCTTTGTTTAGGTTAGTTTTAGTGACATAGTTAGTTAAACAAAGACTAGGATTACCAATCGTTAGTTCCCGTAAGATCGACCGGTATCAACCTCTTTACTACGATCCTTGCACTTGAGGTAAGCCGGATTTATAAATATTATTACTTGTTTATTTTGCATTAGATAAATCCGTGAACAAGTTTTTGGCGCCGTTGCCGGGGAACCAAACGGTTGCCTAGTGTTTGTTTTTGTTTTTTTTTTGTGTTTAATCATTTTTGTTCATATTTTAGGTAGATTTTTAATTAGGTAATTAGGGTTTTTGTTTAGGGTTTAAGGTCTTCCCTTTGTAGTTCCCTCGTGATTAGTTTTTCCTTTCAATCTGTTTCCTCTTTCTGTTTCTGTCTTTCTTCTTCTTTTCTGCTAGTTTTTCTGTTTCCAAACGGGCGTCTAGACCAGTGGACGCCCGTCTGTTCTAAATTTCTCGACTCTGAATCGTTTTTAACTTGTTGGACGAGCGTCCATCCAATTTGGACGTCCGTCCAGTTCTTCAGCTGATCAGACGAGCGTTTGGACTTCTAGACGCCCGTCTAGCTCAATTTCTAGGCTGACGCCTGTCCAATTTTCTAGACGTCCGTCTGTTCCCCTGTCTTAACTAATTTTATTTCTTTTTCTTTTCTTAGGCTTCAATTCTTAGTTTTTAGGTTTCAACCACCTGATTTTGGTTCGGTTTATGCAAACTCGAAGTCAAAAGGACCATTCTCAGATACCCACGACTTAGAGCGGACCATAGTCCGCCAAACAGCGAAAAAATCCGTTCTGCGGCTCCTTCTGAAGAAGCCGATCAAGATTTAGAGGATCGTTTAGCCGAAGAATTCAAAACTTCATAATTATGGCTGCTGAGGATAGACGTGACGTTGGCGGACTACGCCATGCCATGCCAGCGAAGTCAAAGTCAACCCGGCTATTGTTATCCCAAACATAATCGCACGAACCTTCGAGCTAAAGCCGGGACTCATTCAAATGATGCAGCATGCATCTATTTTCCACGGTTATCAGTCAGAGAATCCCCATACTCACTTACACACATTCTTAGAGATATGCAGTACTACACGCATCCAAGGAGTAAGTGAGGATGCTATAAAACTAAAACTGTTCCCATTTTCTTTAAAGGGAGAGGCTAAAGAGTGGTATACCTCTCTCCCCGCTGAATCTATTACCACCTGGTCTGAACTTGAAAAAGAATTTTTAAGTCAATATTTCCCACCTTCAAAGACAGCCCAGTGTTTAAATGAGATATTCACTTTCTACCAGAAAGACAATGAATCATTTTTCGAGTGTTGGAAAAGATTCAAGTCTCTGCTTAGAAAGTGTCCCCACCATGGCTTGCCACTGGAAAGGCAAGTCAACACTTTCTTTAGTGGATTGACCGAGCTTACAAAAGGCATGGTCAATAGTTCATCTGGTCGGGCGTTTTTGAAGAAAACGCCTGATGAGGGGTGGGCACTGTTCGAGGACATTGCCAAATATAACTATGCTCCCTCTTATCAAGCCATTCAAGCACCTCCTCCTCCTAAGGTTGAGGAAGTGAACATGCAAAGTTTGATCGCCATGCTGCAGAAGCAGATGGCAACTTCTCAAGTTTCGAATCAGACGAATCAAACTTCTTCCTTTCCACAGAACCCTCAGGTTCTGTATTGTGAGAGCTGCTGTCAGACTAGCCACATGATTGGCCAGTGTCAATTCAATCCTCCTGCACCTTATCAAGTGAATGCTGTTCATGATTATGGACAGCATAATCAAGTCACATGTCGAAATTGTGGACGAGGTGGGGCACACATCTAGATTCTCGTCCCATGAACGGACGTAATCTTTGAAATAAATGCATTATATGGCCGTAACAATCAAAGGTTCAATCAGTTTTCTAGCCAGAATAATCTCCAAAACCAAGGGTTCAATCAATCTTCAAGTTTCAATCCGAATTCTAATTTCAATCAGAATCAAAATCGAAACCCTGGTTTTCCTCAGTATCAAAATAATAATTTTTCCAATTCTAACCAAAGGTTCAATCAGAATTGGCCTACCAATTCTAATTCGCTTTCCGCATTGGTCCAATGACCATATTCGCAGAATCCCCAAACCTCTCAAGGCCCCTCGTACTCAAGTGATATCAAAGCTCAATGGGACTCCTTTAGGGAGGAGCAAAATAGATCAATGAAAAATCTTGAGAGGCAAATCGGGCAGCTTATGCGAACAGCTTAGCTTAGACCCCCAGGCACCGCCGCCTTCACGAAAAAGAATCCAAAGGGTGGTCAAGTTGCTCAAACCGAATTGAACAATGGCCAATGTACTGACCTCGTACCATCAATTCCATACGGTAGAGAGGAGGCCAGTGCAATGAATTTAAGAAGCGGTACTCAAGTTAGTGGTCCTTCCCACCAGGAAACCACTTGCCCCTCCCGCCAAAGATAAGGCGGGAGGGGAAGCCGAGCACCTACACTCCCTTGGCCGAAAGAGAAAACTCAGTGGTGATCCCCGAGAGGTGAAAAAGTGGAAGTCCTCAAGTGTCTCGAACCCCGAGGAATGAAGAAACAAGTGGAAGTCGAGGCCGATCCTCGACTAATAAAAAGATTGAAAAAGCTGCTCGGTGGAAGGATCTCGGAAGACAAAGTCACAAGGTGCATCTTCAAGAAAGTCTTTTTCGAGAGTGATCTCAAAAGCTTCCATTTCCACCAAGAAAGAGCAACATCCCTTTGAGTGAAGATAAGAAGTATGAAAAGGTGCCAATCTCTTGAAAATTACTCAGTGAATCTTCCATTATCAGAGGTCTTGGTTGAAATGCCTAAGTATACCAAATTCATCAAGGATGCTGTTTCTTCAAAAAGGAAGTTGTCAGACATGGAGAGGCTGATTGGTAAGGATTGTTCAATGATCAATTATGAAGACTTACCAACCAAGAGAGGTGACCCTGGAAAGTTCGTGCTTACAGTGTTAATAGGAGGCATGGTCTTCCCTAACTCTTTGTGTGACCTGGGTGCATCTATAAGCCTCATGCCATTGTCTGTTGCCCCTCCTTGATTGTATGTAGCTTCGCCACTGCTTACATTTAAACTGATTTCGGAGCTAAAACGTCATAAAGTTCCAACAAGTTTTACCAAATGATGACAACATTCCATATATATAATTAAGAAAGTGTTTATATACTTATGAATATGACCCAATGTATAAAGTCTACAAATTAAAATCTTTCCACCGACGTTATATTGTGAAGTATTGTAACAATCCCAGGTCAACTGTAAGAAGCAAAAAAACAAAAGTATGTCTAACTAATTTACTTGCTTAGGTATATCAAATGTATATGGACATTTAATCAAGTAAAAAGTATCTAAATCAAACCACCAACCATAGGTGTAAGGATTAACATGACCAAACCAACAAGAAGAACTAATGATATATATAGTATAAGGTGAAGAATTTAGGAAGAATTCAATAAACTTTTATTGATCATCGAAAATTACAATAGAACATCTTTTATCCGAAGAAAAAACTAAAGAAGAAGAGAAGAAGTACATTGCTGATTTTAGTAAAACTGAATATTGAACTCTTAACTTAATTATATGCCTAGTGAGGCTTATATAGAACCTCAGTATCTAGCCTCTTGGTGGTAACCGCCAATAACAACCTCCTAACTAACTTTTGAATAGTGTACACACTTGATGTGCTTGAACTTGATGATGTGACTTAAACTCCAATACCCCCCTCAAGCTGAAGAGTGATGTAAAGCTTGAACTTGATGATGTGTCTTAAACTTGATGATTCTATTTGGAATTCAGCGATGTTGCTAGGTTGTTGATGCCGTTCTTTACCTTTGTTGTTAGGTCAACGATGTTGTTGCTTGCTATCGTTAGGTCGTTGATGTCTTCTTCGATATTGTCACCGATAAGTGAAGCATCAGCATACTGTTGAGTAGATTTGGATATGTTTTCAGGATTGTGATGGTAAGAAGATAGAGTAGGTTCCCAATTTGGATAGAAAGTATGTGAACAGAGGTGCATCTTGGGGTTTTGTCATAATGTCTGCCAGTTGATTGGTAGTTCTGACAGCCATTAGCCTTAAGAATCCTACTTGTAATTTTGCCCTAGTGGTGTGGCAATCAAGTTCAATGTGTTTGGTCCTCTCATGAAATTTGGAGTTCTTTGCTATGTGAATTGCACTTGCATTGTCACAGAACAACAGTATAGGTAATGAAACAGGTATATGTAGGTCTTTCATAATGTAGACAAGCCACTGAAGTTCACATGTAGCATTGGCCATTGCTCTATATTCTGCCTCAAAGGAACTTTTAGCGGACTTCCATGAAATTGGTGTTGTGCCAAGAAAGATTATGTAACCTGAAATAGACTTTCTGGAACCTTCACACCTTGCCCAATCTGAGTCTGTGTATCCTTTGAGGGTTAGATCATTGTCTGCTTCAAAGAGTATTCCATGGCCAAGATTACCTTTTAGGTATCTTAGAACCCTTTGTGCAGCTAGCATGTGGTTTATTGTAGGATGGGATAGAAATTGACTCAGTTGTTGCACAACATATGCTATGTCAGGTCTTATGAATGACAAATATATCAACTTTCCAACAATTGTTCTATATAGGGTATTGTCTACTAATAACTCAGAATCTCCAGCTGTTAGTTTCTGTTTGGAATGTAATGGTGTGCTTATAGGTTTAGCCTCCAGAAATCCATATTCTTCCAACAGGTTCACAGTAAATTTTCTCTGGTTGATGTATATTCCTTTATCTGATCTGGTCACTTCAACTCCTAGAAAATATCTCAAATCCCAATGTCTTTAATTTGAAACTTGTTATGAAGGACTTGCTTAACCTCATCAATTGGTGCCATAGAGGAGCTTGTGGCTATTATATCATCCACATAAACAAGTAGAGCTATGAAGTCTTTGTATGTGCCCTTTGTAAACAAACTGTGATCATGTGGTGATTGGATGAACCTATCTATTTCAATGCTTCTGTTAGTTTTGAATTCCACTGTCTGCTAGCTTATTTAAGTCCATACAAGGATTTTGTGAGTCTGCAGACTTGATTAGGCTTGTTTGTCTGAAATCCCAGTGGCAAATCCATATAAACTTCATCATCTAGCTCATTGTTGACATCCATCTGGTGTATATGCCAACCTTTAGAAGCTGCAAGTGCCAACAGAGCCCTTATTGTGGTGACCTTTGCAACTGGTGAAAAGATCTCTTGGTATTAATACCATAAGTCTGAGTGTAGCCTTTGGCTACTAACCTAGCCTTGTCTCTCTATGGATCCATCTCATTAGAAATCAACGCTTGAACGCAATGAATTCAAAATTTTGATTTTCTTTTACCCAAGATCGACTTCGTTTAGCGGCAAGCATAAAAGAAGTAGACAAAAAAGAATACCTTGGTTGATCCAATTGGATCGACCCTTTGTCTACGATTGTAGTTTCTGCACGAAGCCGCCCAAGCGTTCGGCATCTACCGGTGATCCACACGAACACCTCACCGGAATCCCATCATGGATTGCTACCAGAAAAACTCGGCTGCTAGACCGACCTTTTCTCACTCATAAATCTATCTTTAGAAAGCTCTCTATTTTTCACAAGAACTATTAGCTCTTGGAATTGTGATGTACAAAAGAGCTAGCCAAGCCCTCCTATTTATAGGATGACCTGCGCCCCTATGTGATCCCAACCTGATTGGGAGAAGCTTCCTAGTAGATTGGGGAGAAAGAAAACATTTTCCTAATAAAATAAGGAAAATATAATTGATTGATTTATCTCATTTAATTTAATATCATATATTAAATATTTCCAAGATATTGTCAATATCTTATATTGACTATATTTATCTTATTACCATAAATCTATTTTCCAAAATCAATTAATATCTAATATTAATATTATGGTAATCTTATTAATTAAATTGCACAACTCAAATGTATCCTATACACTTGCAAAATGGCGCCACCTTTAGCCAAAGATTTGGCATCTGGAATATTCTTTAATTAATATAATACTATGATTAATTAATTTGCAAAATCCATGTGTATCAATATACACAATAAATTTCGCCACACATACATTATGTGTATATTCAATTAATCAATATAATTAATAAATTGTATTATATTTATTCATAATAAATAAATACCACCATATTAATTTACCAATATAGCCTTTATAGTACGAGATAAATTCTTTCCTTATTTGGTTATCAACTATAACCACATTTTAATCCGGCTAGATGTCCATATGTGTGTGACCCGATAGGCTTCCGAATATGTTGGCCGTAGGTACAAAGTGCAAATTACAAAAATGCCCTTCATACCTAACGATCACGAGATAGCGTCTAGGAACACACCGTGACCCCCAATCATCGGAAGAGTCAAATGCAATGACTACTACCTTTCATGTGAAAAATTTACCGTGTAAATAGAATCCTATCGCTGTAATAATATCCATACGGTCGTACGTCGAGTGTCAAACATTAACGATCGTATCCTATAATCTGGATATCATGCTCTCTCAAAGTAACTCATTTACTTCCACTTTGCAAAGATTCATGAGAGTAAGACATTCCTTATAAGAAGGCCCTTTCGGATATTCACCCTACTGATAGGGTACGCAATTTCTAGACGACCAAACATGTATACTCCGCATGCTTCAGTATCATACCCAATCACTACCGCATGATCGCCCCATGGCTAGGGGAAACCTCAATAGTGTCAAAGCATGACAATCCACACCGTGATGCCATGAAGGCTCCGGTCCTAAGGATAATTACACAACCGTCACATAGTGTGACACTTAACAGCGTAAGTGGGTCAGTCTAACGTACGCATTCACTAATACACGTCCACGTACAGTCCAAGTGTTTCTACACTTTGATAGGCGAGATCTATCCCTGCCCTTAAAGACAGAAGACATATAATACGTGCTAGCCTGTTCGTACTATCAATGCCCTGTTTAATAGCACATCAGCCTAGAGACATTTAAGCATCAAACTTATTAAAGTGATTAGAGATCTCATCAACCATAATCGCCTATCATGGTTTCTCTATCACAGTTTAATACCAAGGACGTTATCATATAACAATTCACAATTGGTTCTTTAAAAGAACAAATATATGACAACATTTAGTGTTAAGGGTGATTTTATACGTTTTATAATGCTATATATGATAATTTCCCTCATATTTGTATAATTTGCATAAGAAACGAGTGTTTAATGGAATTATTGAGTAAATGAGGTTTTTAATGAGTTATTCGCAAAATAGGTTAATTTTGGTGTTTTAATTTTGATTTTATGATTATTTGGATGATATTACGTTTTGCTGTTTTAATGTGTTATAGATACGTGTTGATGCTCAATTGGTGATTAAATGAAGATAAGAGTCGAAATATATGATGATAAAAGAGGTTCCGTCCAGAGTGGACGGGCGTTTGATTGAGTGAACGGGCGTCCGGAGGTGCGATTTCAATACAGAGAGTTCAAAAGCTGAGCGAACGAGCGTTCAGGAAGACCGGATGCCCGTCCGTCCACCGCCTCAGCACAGCCGACTTTGACATCTATAAATACAGCTGCGTTTTTCCACATTAAGGAAGAAAAATTACACATTACTCAAAACCCTAATCCTAGGGGCGGCTCAGGCTGCGTTTTTACATACTTTTCCTTCAGTTTTATGCACTTAAATCCTAGATTAAATTAGTTAGTTTTATGTTCCTTTCTTCAACAATTCCAAGCTTTCAAGAGGATGCTTAGAGGCTAAAAGCCCTTGAACGAGCATTGTGAAGCCTCCGTCAACTATTCAGATTCGAATCTTGATTAATTTGTGAGTTTTTAATACAAGTTGTTTCTTTATCATGTTTGAATGTTTATTGCAATTATATCGAAAGATGTGCATGCTTGATTGTTTTACTTTGATGAAAGTCATGTAAACCCTAGATCCCCATGATAAAAGAATAGTTACTTGATCTATATAACGAGAGTTAATAGGTTAGATTTTTAGATTAGAAACATTAAAGTTCACATCTTTGGTTAGAAAAAGCGTTAATCTTAGATCGAAAGATAGAGATTAATAGATGGACTATCTAAGAAATTAGGGTTCGTACTTTAGATGAGGTGAATCACAACTTGGTTAGAAGTCACGAATTAATCTGATTAGGAATTGAATGTTGATATGATAGGTGGATCAATCGCTCGTTTGTTCGTTATAATTTGAATTTAATCCTTTAAAACTTGAATTGTTTAGTTTAATCAAATCTTCTTATTGCATCTTAGGTTTAGTTGTAGTTTAAATTGTTCGCAACCCGTATCTTCCCTGGCTTTAGATTCATTCTTCTGTCCAGTTTTACATTCATGTTATCTTTACTTTCAGTCTCGTTTAGTTTTATTTGCTGTTTAGGTTAGTTTTCGTGACATGGTTAGTTAAACAAAGACTAGGATTACCAATCGTTAGTTCCCCGTAAGATCGACCCGGTATCAACCTCTTTACTACGATCCTTGCACTTGAGGTAAGCCGGATTTATAAATATTATTACTTGTTTATTTTGCATTAGATAAATCCGTGAACAGTTAGCTATTTAATATATGTATAAACACAAAGAAATAGTAGAAATGATCCAACCCGGTCGGATCCGGTCCAACCCAATTGGATTTAGGACACTATTTCAACACCATCAACATGGTATTTAACCTTGTACACCCATTTACATCCTATAGTAGATTTTCCAGGTGGCAGGGTTACAATTTCCCAAGTCTTTGTTGCTTGTAAGGCATCAAGTTCCTTTTGCATAGCCTCCCTCCAACATTCTTGTCTTATTGCCTGATTATAGGTCTTAGGTTCTTGAATATTGTTTACTGCACAGACAAACTTCTGATAGTTGTTAACCAGCTTATAGGCCTGAGCAAAAAAAACCGAAAAACCAATCCGAACCGAACCGAAATAAACCAAACCAAGAGAAAACCGATCAAATCGGTTTGGATTGAAACCGAACCGAATTTAAATGGTCTCAGTTTCGATTACCCTAATTAGAAACCACCCAAACCAAAACCGAACCAAATTCCCAACCATATATATATATATAGACCCAATATTACTCAACCCAAATAAATCCTAGTAGTAGTACATTAGATGTTGTACTAATTAGGCACATGAGTTGCCACTTTTGTACATTTTGTTGTATTAATTAGGGCCATGAATGAATTGATGATGTACGTTTGCTGTTGTAATATATGTAATAACAACTAACTAGTAATTAGCCTTGATGTACATTTGCTATTTGTTATT
The DNA here is from genome assembly GCA_026214975.1 of Gentiana macrophylla. Lineage (NCBI taxonomy): Eukaryota > Viridiplantae > Streptophyta > Magnoliopsida > Gentianales > Gentianaceae > Gentiana > Gentiana macrophylla. The sequence goes on along the minus strand of CM047805.1, from coordinate 194,454,185 downwards.
AAGTGGCTTTTGAATATGTTGTGTGCACTAATGTTATTAAGTAATTAGCCATGATGTACCTTTAATATGTTTTTACTTTATATTTAAATACTTCAGATGAAAATTGTGATTTATAATAATGTGTAGTTCAGACTTGTGAAACCGAAACCAAACCGGATCCAAACTGAAACCAACCCAAACCAAACCATTGGGTTCGACATAGTTTGGGTTTAGTTTGGGTGGTAAAATATGTCAACCAAACCGAATAACTATGTGTAAAACCCGAACCGAAACCGACCAAACCGAACCACGCTCAGACCGGCAGCTTATCATAAGTCATCACATTATTGATTGAATGTGGTGATTTCTTTGTAGGCACTACATACTCTTTAAGGTATGTAGGGTATGTCTATATCTCTTTGGACCTTCTGTTTTCATGTTGAACAGCTTGTGTGGGAGGATCTTCAATCATGGAGAATCCTGAGTTGCATCTTCGCTTGTATAATGACGGACCACCTAATCGGTAGTAATCTCATATGGCACAGGCAAGGGCACAGTGACCTGTTGAATATCTGTAGATTTGATAAGTAAGGGAAATATTTTTTCATAGAATTGTACATCCCTAGATATAAAAATGTCTCTAGTTTGTCTGTCAAGCAAAATATGACCTTTTGTGAACTTAGGCATTCCAAGATATATACACTATCTTGACTAGGATCAAATTTTTCCTATTGTGTGATCAGTTTACAAGCATATACAAAAGAACCAAAACTTTCGATTCGATGTAGTCAAATTGCTTATTATACAAATGAGATAATAGGGTGTCCGAAGGTTGATCACCGTGAAGGAGTTAGGTTAATCAAAAGCATTGCATGTGAAACACAATAACCCCAATAGGTTAGAGGTAAGTTAGAATGAAATTTCAAAGGCCTTGCAACAATTAAAATGTGTTGATGTTTTCTTTCTACTATGCCATTTTGTTTTGGGGTATCTACACATGATGACTGGTGTATAACACCTCTCTCTGCATAGTAGTCAGGCATATCAAACTCAGCACCATTGTCTGACCTCACTACTTTAACATGTTCGTTAAATTGAACTAAAGCATATTGAATGAAGGACTGGACTAACTGCCTCTAACTTTACTTTTCTTTTAACAAATATATCCAAGTAAATCTAGAGTAATCATCAACAACATTAAGAAAGTAAGCATGGCCATGTACAATTTTTTGTTTATAGGGGCCCCGTATATCAAAATGCAAAAGATCAAAAACATCATTTACAGAGGATGTACTTAAAGGAAAAGAGTTTCTCTTTTGTTTTGCAAACTGACAAATGTGACAAGGTTTCTGATGATGCATAAGAGGAATCAATATGAAGTAAATCAGAAAGCCTTTTATTTGATTGGATGACCAAGTCTCAGAATGCCGACTTGTTCATCTATAATACATGAGTGATCATCCAAAGAAACATAATTAACAAGCTCGCAGTTGGTTGACATGTGATGTCCACTATGCAAAACATAAAGGCCTTTACACTTTCTAGCTGATCCAATCTGATTCCTAAGCCTCTTGTCCTGGATCAGACAAGAATCAAGACCAAATATAATAGTCAAATCAGGGTTAGCATTTAGTTTGGCCAAGAGATATTAAATTGAAATTGAACACTGGTAAACAAAGGACATCTGAAAGTATTAGTTGATCATTTATATGTATTGTGCCTATATGTGTGACTCTTACACTGGCACCATTTGGTAAACCAACATACATATTGTGAACAGGTCTTGTAGATTGCAAATTGTGAATGCTACTAACTATGTGGTCTGTAGCACCACTATCTATGATCCAAGTCAAGGAACTAGAGGATTTAGACAGACCTGATGTGTCAGCAGTTGGAATAAAATTTGTGGTCAGTACAATGGCTTGATTGGCTACATGCTTATAGGAAATTTCCTTTTGGACATCCAAAAGCCTCATTATTTGTTGAAACTGATCTTTACTTATAACCCTCTGAATCCCGTGTATTGGACAAGGGGTTGCCAGTGGTTCACAACCCGATCTTCTCAAACAAATTCTCGCCATATTCACTGCTTCTTAGGTTTCCAACCGGTGGAAATCCATGTTTCTTGTAGCATTTATCTACAAGTGTGTCCAATATAACCACAAAAGGTACATCAGACATTCTTACCATTGAAGCACCATTACTCTTCTTGAAATTGGACACTCCACTGACTGATGCTTTACTTGAATTCTACTGATAACTAGAGTTTTGTGTACTTACTGGCAAACCAGCACTTGGATTAGGATTGAAAGCCTTGTTATATAAAGATGTTGGCTCTGGAAATCTACTATCAGACTCTTTCTGATCTTCTAATTTCAAGGCCATGGCAAAAACTGTATCCAAATCTTGGACATGTACCATTAATTATGCTTGTGTCACCACTTGTGAAAACTCAGAATTGAGGCCTCTCAAGAATTTGACTACTTTTTCTGTCTCAACATAACCAGTAAACACCTTAATACCATCACAGTGGCACCTAGGAACACAAGAACATACATAATTGGGTTTCATGATAGCTATTCCGTCCCACATAGTCTTAAGCCAGGTAAAATAAGTTGTAACATCTGAATCTCCATGTCTAAGAGTATGAACTTGCTCCAATAAGTCTCCCAAACGAAATACATCCAGCCTAGAAAATCTTGATAGTAAATCTAACCAAATTTGCCTTGATGTCTCTCTATACATTACACCTTGGGCTATAGAGGGCATGACTGAATTTAGTATCCAGGTCTTTACAAAAGTATTGCATTGTAACCAAATTTGAAACTCCGGTGAATATATAACAGGAGTATCGATAGTTCCATCTATGAAACCAATCTTCTTGGTTATTAAGGCCATTTTCATGGAATGACTCCATTGATGATAATTCTTGTTATTCAACAATGGCTGAACCAAGATCAAAGTTGGATTCTTATTAGGATGCAAATAGAGCGGATTACCTGGCAAAATGCCTTGATTTTGAACTAAAGAATCCATGGAAATCGAACCGGAACTAGTCAGTGAATCAGGAACATGCAAACAGTAGAAACGTCCCTCTCAAGAATCAACAAACCAGAACCAAAATCTTCTGATAATCTTGACAAGATCACAGTGTAGTCAATGAATCAGGAACAAGCAAACAGCAGAAACATCCCTCTCAAGAATCAACAAACCAGAACCAAAAACTTCTGATAATCTTGACAAGATCACAGCGGATGAACAAGAAATCGCTCCGATACCATGAAGAATTTATGAAGAATTCAATAAACTTTTATTGATCATCGAAAATTACAATAGAACATCTTTTATCCGAAGAAAAAACTAAAGAAGAAGAGAAGAAGTACATTGCTGATTTTAGTAAAACTGAAAACCGTTTTACTTTGATGAAAGTCATGTAAACCCTAGATCCCCATGATAAAAGAATAGTTACTTGATCTATATAACGAGAGTTAATAGGTTAGATTTCTAGATTAGAAACATTAAAGTTCACATCTTTGGTTAGAAAAAGCGTTAATCTTAGATCGAAAGATAGAGATTAATAGATGGACTATCTAAGAAATTAGGGTTCGTACTTTAGATGAGGTGAATCTGACAGACCTAAACCTAACCTTGGAAACGGCGCCAGAAAGCTGACGGACATTACCTAGGCTATACAGATCCTAACCGGCAGTGTACCGGGTCAAATTGTAGCTCTAGTCTGGTGAGTCAGGTCGTATTCCTCAGGGAAAACATGGTAATTCTTTTAAGTGGGGTTAAACACCAAGAAGCTATTATTAACTCGATCTAAGTCGCAATTTTATAACACAGATTACTACTATTCTAACCAACATAAAATAAATGCGTAATTTAAAAGTTATTCTAATATAATATATATAGATATATAAATATATATAGATGTACATAAATAGTAATATATATATATATATATATATATATATATATATATATATATATATATATATATATATATATAAAAAATATATAGATACCAATATATAGTTTATAAACTAAACTAGCCAAAGTATATATAATCAATTTATTCGATCTTTTCAATTAATAGAATGTGCTCGATCTTCCTTTTATTAGGTCCAATTGAGTAAATGAAACGGTGTACTCTATTGTCAACAATTCCTCCTCACACGAGCGTATGAAATTGTCATATGTCAAATTGTCATCACCCAATGTCCACAAGCGCCCCATGCTAAACTTAGTTAGTCAAAACAGTACCAGTATAAATCTACCCCGGATAAAAGAGGTGATTCCATTTGTCGATGGCCGATGTTATTCAAGAGGCTCCGGTTGTCAAGCGGATCGATTTAACACAAACATTGTAGTTTCAATTAAACTGCTGATTTTAACATTATTAAGATCTCGAGTACAAAGTTAATAAGATTTGTTTTTCTAGGACAAATCGCCCCGAGTAGGAAATAGGATTCCGTTAATCGACGGGCCATTTTTACCCTCCGGTTTTTCTATTTTTACTCATATCCTCGACTTCTCCGGTCGGTTCATCGTCGAGGTTATATGTGGTATTCATCCTGATTGATTACGTCATTCGAATATGTTATCTTTACGTAGCGAAATAGAAAAAGATTCATTTTAACTCAATTTTAATCACTTTTACTTAAACATCATTCTTTTAACGAAAAGATCGAAATAATACGATTACATAACTTTGGCTAGTTATTAGATCTAGCCTAATAACATTATAAAAAGTAAAAGAAGAAAATAACAAACATAAACATAAATACTTGAAAAAGTTACCCGATTACAGATCTTTGATTCGAAGTCGTATTCTTCCGGACATAACAACAACTTTAGCAACACCGGACTTGATAATTTCCGAGCATTATCACGATACTACTCTATTTATTTATAAAAACATATATACATACATAGACATATGTATATACGGGCCGAAAATAAAATAAAACGAGAAAGAGATGAAGAACGGAGGTGAAGAAGAGGGAATGGAAGAAATGGGAGGAGGTGGAGAAGAGAGATCTTGGCCAAGAGTGGCCAAGATGGGGCATCGATTCATCTGCTGAAGCTCTCATATATATAGGCAAAGTGTAAAGGCCGGACCGGTCCGGATAGGGGCAGGACCGGTCCGAAAAATGATTACTCCACATGCCTTAATCATAACCCATGTGCAGGCGGTTACAAACTAATGATTATATAAGTTATACATAATCAATAGTTGTATATTAAACTTCTAAAATTCGTAACTTAAGTTGTAGACCTCCAAAAATTATGATCCAAATGTCATAATTAATCTCTCGGAAAACTCTACAACTTTCATTAAGGACTCTTCTTCAAAAACGCCTTTTGATGGGCCATTCCCATTACGTGTTGTTTTCGGATTTTCCATCGATATGAACCGATTAGCCACTTGACCACCATTTGAGTTGTAGAAGTCCAATTGACTTGATTCAAAATGCGTTGGAAAGCTTACTTGAATATCTACAACTTTCATGAAGAAGTCATCCCCTGAAAATGCCTCTAAGCTGGGTCAAATCTCCATCGAAAACATGTAACGATTTAAGTACTTAGGAAAATTTGCTCCGTTGAACTTATAAACTTGTGGCACCTTCTTCTAACCCTCTAAACACATCTTTTAGACTCAAAACATGTCGTTACGTGGGATCTTGGTCAATGAATAATCCTGCAATGAACCACCAAAATACCAAACGTAAATCGGACATGACACTCCGGTTACTAAACCGGTACAAAAACTAATAAAAATACGATAATTTATATAATAACTACTACTTATACATTTGAATAAAACTTAGTAATTTTGACTTGATTTGATACAATAATGCTCAAAATGGTATCAATATTGGCGTAAAATGTCGTAATAATGATCATAAATTTATCTCTCATCAGAATCACAACTTGGTTAGAAGTCACGAATTAATCTGATTAGGAATTGAATGTTGATAGGATAGGTGGATCAATCGCTCGTTTGTTCGTTATAATTTGAATTTAATCCTTTAAAACTTGAATTGTTTAGTTTAATCAAATCTTCTTATTGCATCTTAGGTTTAGTTGTAGTTTAAATTGTTCGCAACCCGTATCTTCCCTGGCTTTAGATTCATTCTTCTGTCCAGTTTTACATTCGTGTTATCTTTACTTTCAGTCTCGTTTAGTTTTATTTGCTGTTTAGGTTAGTTTTCGTGACATAGTTAGTTAAACAAAGACTAGGATTACCAATCGTTAGTTCCCCGTAAGATCGACCCGGTATCAACCTCTTTACTACGATCCTTGCACTTGAGGTAAGCCGGATTTATAAATATTATTACTTGTTTATTTTGCATTAGATAAATCCGTGAACAAGTTTTTGGCGCCATGCCGGGAACCAAACGGTTGCCTAGTGTTTGTTTTTTTTTTTTTTTTCCGTGTTTAATCATTTTTGTTCATATTTTAGGTAGATTTTTAATTAGGTAATTAGGGTTTTGTTTAGGGTTTAAGGTCTTCCTTTGTAGTTCCTCGTGATTAGTTTTTCCTTTCAATCTGCTTTCCTCTTTACTTCTCGTCTTTCTTCTTCTTTCGCTAGTTTTTCTGTTTCCAAACGGGCGCCTGTGACAGGTGGGCGCCCGTCTGTTCTAAATTTCTCGACTCAATCGCTTTTAACTTGTTGGACGAAAGCGTCCATCCAATTTGGACGTCCGTCCAGTTCTTCATCGATCGGCGTTTGCGCTTGACTTCTGGACGCCCGTCTAGCTCAATTTCTAGGTGGACGCCGTCAATTTTCTAGGCGTCCGTCTGTTCCCTGCCTTAACTAATTTTATTTCTTTTTCTTTTCTTAGGCTTCAATTCTTAGTTTTAGGTTTCAACCACCTGATTTTGGTTCGGTTTATGCAAACTCGAAGTCAAAAGGGACCATTATCAGATACCCACGACTTAGAGCGGACCATAGTCCGCCAAACAGCGGAAAATCCGTTCTCATGGCTCCTTCGAAGAAGCCGATCAAGATTTAGAGGATCGTTTAGCGAAGAATTCGAAAACTTCATAATTATGGTCTGAGGATAGACGTCGTTGGCGGACTACGCCATGCCAGCGCGAAGTCAAAGTCAACCCGCTATTGTTATCCCAAACCATAATCGCACGCACCTTCGAGCTAAAGCCGGGACTCATTCAAATGATGCAAAGATGCATCTATTTTCCACGGTTATCACGAGAGAATCCCCATACTCACTTACACACATTCTTAGAGATATGCAAGATTACTACACGCATCCAGGAGTAAGTGAGGATGCTATAAAACTAAAACTGTTCCCATTTTCTTTAAAGGGAGAGGCTAAAGAGTGGTATACCTCTCTCCCCGCTGAATCTATTACCACCTGGTCTGAACTTGAAAAAGAATTTTTAAGTCAATATTTCCCACCTTCAAAGACAGCCCAGTGTTTAAATGAGATATTCACTTTCTACCAGAAAGACAATGAATCATTTTTCGAGTGTTGGAAAAGATTCAAGTCTCTGCTTAGAAAGTGTCCCCACCATGGCTTGCCACTGGAAAGGCAAGTCAACACTTTCTTTAGTGGATTGACCGAGCTTACAAAGGCATCGCCAATAGTTCATCCGGTCGGGCGTTTTTGAAGAAAACGCTGATGAGGGGTGGGCACTTTGCTCGAGGACATTGCCAAATATAACTATGCTCCTCTTATCAAGCCATTCAAGCACCTCCTCCTCCTAAGGTTGAGGAAGTGAACATGCAAAGTTTGATCGCCATGCTTGCAGGCGGCGGATGTCAACTTCTCAAGTTTCGAATCGATTTAATCAAACTTCTTCCTTTCCACGTAACCCTCAGGTTACGTATTGTGTCGCCGTCCGGACTAGCCACATGATTGGCCAGTGTCAATTCAATCCTCCTGCACCTTATCAAGTGAATGCTGTTCATGATTATGGACAGCATAATCAAGTCACATGTCAGAATTGTGACGAGGTGGGGCACACATCTAGATTCTGTCCCATGAACGGACAGAATGCTGAAGTAAATGCATTATATGGCTAGAACAATCAAAGGTTCAATCAGTTTTCTAGCCAGAATAATCTCCAAAACCAAGGGTTCAATCAATCTTCAAGTTTCAATCCGAATTCTAATTTCAATCAGAATCAAAATCGAAACCATGGTTTTCCTCAGAATCAAAATAATAATTTTTCCAATTCTAACCAAAGGTTCAATCAGAATTGGCCTACCAATTCTAATTCTCGCTTTCGAGGTGGTCCACCAAACCATATTCGCAGAATCCCCAAACCTCTCAAGGCCCTCGTACTCAAGTGATATCAAAGCTCAATGGGACTCCTTTAGGGAGGAGCAAAATAGATCAATGAAAAATCTTGAGAGGCAAATCGGGCAGTTGGCGGAACAGCTAAGCTTAGACCCCGAGCGTTGCCCGGGCCACGTAAAGAATCCAAAGGGTGGTCAAGTTGCTCAAACCGAATTGAACAATGGCCAATGTACTGACCTCGTACCATCAATTCCATACGGTAGAGAGGAGGCCAGTGCAATGAATTTAAGAAGCGGTACTCAAGTTAGTGGTCCTTCCCACCAGGGAAACCACTAGCCCCTCCTGCCAGTGATAAGGCATGAGGGGAAGCTGAGCACCTACACTCCCCTTGGCCGAAAGAGAAAACTCAGGTGGCTGATCCCCTGAGAGGTGAAAAAGCTGGAAGTCCTCAAGTTTCTGAACCCCTGAGGAATGAAGAAACAAGTGGAAGTCAGGAGGCTGATCCCCTGACTAATAAAAAGATTGAAAAAGCTGTTCGGTGGAAGGATCTGGAAGACAAAGCTGTCAGTGCATCTTCGAAGAAAGTCTTTTCTGAGAGTGATCTGAAAAAGCTTCCATTTCCACCAAGAAAGAGCAACATCCCTTTGAGTGAAGATAAGAAGTATGAAAAGGTGCTGAATCTCTTGAAAATTACTCAGGTGAATCTTCCATTATCAGAGGTCTTGGTTGAAATGCCTAAGTATACCAAATTCATCAAGGATGCTGTTTCTTCAAAAAGGAAGTTGTCAGACATGGAGAGGCTGATTGGTGAGGATTGTTCAATGATCAATTATGAAGACTTACCAACCAAAAGAGGTGACCCTGGAAAGTTCGTGCTTACAGTGTTAATAGGAGGCATGGTCTTCCCTAACTCTTTGTGTGACCTGGGTGCATCTATAAGCCTCATGCCATTGTCTGTGTGCAAACAGCTGGGTTTAATTGATCTTCTAGAACCCACTACCATGAATTTGTAATTCGCTGATAGATCTTCTAAGAAAGCAGCGGGAATCTTAAAAGACGTACTAGTTCAAATTGATAGATTTACCTTTCCCGTTGACTGGTACGTCCTAGACATTGAAAATGATGAAAATGTCCCCCTGATACTTGGAAGACCTTTTCTGTCTACAGCTAGAGCCCTCATTGACTGCGATGGTGGGCGAGTGACGATACGAGTTGGTGATCAAGAGGTGAGCTATAATGTCTCCAGATCCATTCAAGTACCCTCTGGTCCTCCAACCGGCTATTCCATTGAGGATACGTCTGATGACTTCGATGATTTCATGGAAAAGCAAGTCATGGCTGTTGCAACTAAATTTGAGCGATTGGTTGATAATCTGAATAATCATGGTGTGGTAAGTCTAGAGCAGTTAGAAGCTGAATTTAAGGATGAGTTGTTGAAAGGAGAAGCTTTGGCAGTGGGACCGCTATGTAAACTCAGCGATGTTGAGTTGAAAAGTGGAAATCTCAAATCAAGTTTAGAAGACCCCCCCTGCAGATTTGGTGTTGAAGCCGTTGCCTAAACATCTGAAGTATGTGTTCCTAAGAGAAGGCGACAAGCTTCCATTGATTATATCTGCTAAGCTGTCTCGTTTAAAGGAAATGAAATTAATCAACGTCTTGAGAAAAAATGAAAAAGCCTTTGGGTGGCAAGTAGGAGATATCAGAGGGATATCTCCCGACATCTGTATGCATAAGATCAAGACAAATGAGGGTGCGAAATGTGTTAGACAGCCCCAGAGGAGGCTCAACCCTCATATGCAAGAGGTGGTTAAGAAAGAAATCATCAAACTTCCGGACATGGGAATCATTTATGCCATCGATAGTGAATGGGTTTCCCGACTCAAGTAGTTCCCAAGAAAGGTGGAATTACGATTGAGAAGAATGAGAAGGAGAGGAAATAGCGTTGAGGCTTGTCACCGTTACAGAGTCTCAGATCGATTATAGAAAGCTCAATGAAGTAACCATGACGTATCACTTTCCCTTCCATTCATTGACCGGATGCTTGAGCGTCTGGCGAGCACGATTCTACCGCTTCGGATGGATATTCGGATACTTTCGATACCCATTGATCCAAATGACCAAGAAAAGACCACTTTCACCTGCCCCTATGGTACATTCACTTACAGGCGAATGCCATTTGGTCTCTCGCAATGCCCCAGCTACATTTCAAAGATGTATGCTGGCTATCTTTGACGGGCTAGTAGAAAAGTGTATGAAGATCTTTATGGACGATTTTTCGGTCTTTGGTCAGTCCTTCGACGACTGTCTTGACAATCTAGATCAAGTGTTATCCAGATGTGTGGAAAAGAACTTAGTGCTAAATTGGGAAAAGTGCCATTTCATGGTAGATGAGGGAATAGTTCTTCGCCACAAGATCTCCGCCAAGGGTATTGAGGTAGACAGAGCCAAAGTAGAAGCTATCGAGAAGATGAGTTATCCGAAGAATGTGCGTGAAGTGAGAGGTTTTCTTGGACATGTTGGTTTCTACAAAAGATTCATTCAAGACTTCTCCAAGATAGCCAAGCCCCTGTCTACTTTACTTAAGGAAGACGTTGAGTTCGACTTTGATGAGAATTGCAAGCAGGCGTTTGAGGAGCTTAAGAACCGTTTAATCTCTGCTCCAATTCTTATATCGCCTGACTGGAATCTACCTTTTGAGCTTATGTGCGATGCATCAAACTATGCAGTTGGTGCTGTTTTAGGACAAAGAATCAAAGGGAAATTCCAGCCAATCTATTATGCCAGTCACACATTGAATCCTTCTCAAGTTAACTATACGGCTACTGAAAAGGAATTATTGGCCGTAGTCTTTGCTATGGACAAGTTTCGTAGTTACTTGTTAGGAGCTCAAGTGATTGTGTGGACTGATCACGCTGCTTTCCGATATCTGATGACGAAGAAAGAGGCCAAACCGCGCCTACTGCGTTGGATACTGACCCTACAAGAGTTTGACGTTCAAATTAAAGACAAAAAGGGCAGTGAAAACGTCGTGGCGGATCATGTTTCGAGAATGTTAAATGAGGAAAAGGATGATCCGGATGATATAGATCTTTACTTTCCTCTAGAAAACATTATGCTTATCGATGGTCGCACTCGGATGTTCCATGGTATTCTTCCATTGTCAATTACCTTCATTCCCGATATCTTGATCCGTAATTGTCCTATCGTGAGAAGAAAAGTTCTTCTCGATTTGAAATCTTCGTGTGGGATGAACCTTATCTCTGCTTAAGATCTGTAAAGATGGTCTCGCTTAGAAGATGTGTTCCGAACTCGAGCAAACATAGCGATATTATTGAGCAAAGGCCACAAAGGACCCACTCGAGGTCACTTTGGTCCTTGGAAAACCGTTGCTAAGATCTTCCAATCCGGTTTCTTTTGGCCTACGATCTTTAAAGATACAGAGGCTTTTTGTAAAGCGTGTGATAGATGCCAAAGAACCGGTAATCTGACAAGGCGTTTTGACATGCCTTTGAAACCCATCCTAGAATGCGATGTCTTTGATGTATGGGGTATCGATTTTATGGGACAATTCCCATCATCTTGTGGTAACAAATACATCTTAGTCTGCGTAGATTACGTGTCCAAATGGGTGGAGGCTCAGGCCACGACTCACAATGATCATAAGACGGTCATGAAGTTTCTAAAGAAAAATATTTTCGTGAGATTTGGATGCCCTCGAGCCTTGATCAGTGATGAAGGAACGCACTTTTGCAACCGACCCCTAGAGAAAGTTCTCGAAAAGTATGGTGTTCGCCATAAGACAGGCACACCATATCACCCGATGACTAGTGGTCAGGTTGAAAGGAGCAACCAAAGTATTAAGAAAATCCTGGAAAAAACGGTCAACAGTCATAGAAAAGACTGGAGTTTGAAATTGGATGATGTACTATGGGCGTCTGAAACCGCCTATAAGACTCTATGGGTACATCTCCATATCAAATGGTTTATGGTAAGCCATGTCATCTGTCAGTCGAGTTAGAGCATAGAGCTTATTGGGCTACAAAGTTTCTGAACTTTGATTCCCAATCTTGTGGTAAGCATCGATCGCAATGCTTGCATGAGTTGGACTAATTCGGACTCGTGCCTCTGGCGCCAGATCAAGCAAAGATAAGATGAAACTCCTCCATGACGCCAAGATCAAGAAGAGAGAATTTCACGACGGGGAACAAGTTCTTCTGTATAATTCCAGGTTACATCTGTTTCCTGGAAAGTTAAGGACACGATGGTCCGGTCTCTTTGAGATTCTCCAAATTATTCCTAGAGGCGTTTTAGAACTACGAGGTTATGGTGACCAACCGTTTCGAGTAAATGGTCAAAGGTGTAAGCACTACATTGGTGAACCCAAGGAAAAGCCTTTGATTGTTCGTTTCCTCGATATCCTCGGGTGTGGTACTAAAGAAGTCGAAGAATGTGACGAGTTTTCACCCGACCTGTTTTCAGAGGATGACGGTAGTGGTCGATCTGAAGAAGTTCTAGCCGGTAGTTGGGATATGGAAGAGTTTGAGAGGGAGCGTAAGCTGAAACGTCATCAGAATACTCAGAAAAAGAGGAAGTCGACCATGGGGCAGTTTAAACGTATTTGTAAAGCTATCAAAGATTTCACCCCATGTGTTAAGTGTTGTTTCTGCAGCCGAACTACTGACCCAAGTCTAGACGAGGTAGTGGCTGGCAGAAAAGTTAAATGGCCTGATCCAGGCTGACCTTAAACTGTGTCGAGCTAACGACATTAACCAATAGCGCCACTAGGAGGCATCCTAGATATCCCTTTTTTTATATTAGTTACTTTTGTTTTATACTTTGTATTTCGTTAGTTGTTTAAGTTTCTAGCCTTATTAAGCTTTTGTTTGTATCTGTCAGTTTAGCAGTGTTTTTAGATATGGATTTCGGTGTTCTACCAGAGGAGTTACCTTTCCTTAGGAGGATCCCACTTATCACTGTAGATGACGGACCGGGAGGGACTATCGTTTTGCACGTAGACTTTGATATTAGTACCCGCATCAGGACTGTCACCTATGTTCTTATTGTTCCCCGAGTTTCGGGAGGTGGAGACTTTATTACAGAGGAGTTACAGGCAGCTCTAGGACGTCCGTACACAATCCTGAATGATCCAATGGTGACAGATTTAGCGTTAGTGCTGCAAGCTGAGCATTTTCGGGGTGTCGATGTAGCTGGTGAGGACTGGGCTTTGCAAGACGAGTATGATTTTCCTCCGGCGATTGACATGCTCCGCCGTCTTATCCGGGTGGTGGATTGGGCGGAAATTTACGATGACTAGCGTTGTTAGGTTGTTTCGTCGAGCAAACGACGTAAAACAAAAGCGTTCGGTGGGAGGCAACCCACTATTTTCTATTGTTTTTACTTATTTTCTAGTGATTTTATGTATTTCGTCGTTTTTCATTTGTATTTTTGAGGTTTTATTTAAGTTTAATGAGAAAATGCAAATTTGAATTTGAATTGTATGAAATTTTATAATTTTTGCATAATCCCTGCTTTGGACGCCCGTCCAGATATCTGGACGCCCGTCTACCCTATGCATTTCTTGGACGCCCGTCCATTATAAATGGACGCCCGTCTGAAATGTTCCTTCCAATCCTGTATCTAATTTGAAAGTTTGGACGAGCGTCTGATACACTAGACGCCCGTCCAGTGCATATGGTTCTATACTGAACGCCCGTCCACATAATTGGACGAGCGTCCAGACCTTGCCTATAAATACCCCCTCAGTCCATGAACCCTCATTTTTTCAGAAATTCAAATCGAAAACCGACTTTTGCCCTCCTCTTAACCTAAATCCCTCAATATTACACCAAATTGAGCGATTTCAGTTGCTATAGACTGCTTTTGATCCCCTCTTTTCACTTTCCTAAACTTTATTCCTCAATCAACAACCATTTTGATGAATCAGAGTCCTCTTCGGTCCGACTTTTTCCAAGAAAAAATTCGATTTTGGGCTCGAATTTGCATTGTTAGGGATCATTTCCAGCATCATCATCATCCTTTCATCATCATTGGTAAGTTTCTAGTAACTTTTCGAGGATTAGTTCACGTTTTTTGGAGTTCGATCTTCGGCTCGACTCTTTTATGTGAGTTGTACCTTATTTGTTTTTTTCCCGTGTTTTGTTTCCTGTTTCTTACTGTGTTGTTGCTGTGGTGATGATGGTGGTTGATGCATGGGTGGTTTGTGATTGTGTTGGTGTTGGTTTGTTGATTTGAAATCCCGTTTGATAAACGGGTGGATTGTTGGCTTTGGTTTGGGATGTTGATTGGTTTAGACTAAGCTTCAACAATGGGTCGTAAAGCAGTGGCTAAGCGTTATAGTAAGGGAGTGGCCAGGGAGTCTGGAACGAAGCGTAAGGAGTTTGATCCCACCTTAATCGATCCAAATCGAGGTGTTAGCATTAGAGAGCAACCTCCTAGGGCCACCCAAGCTAGGGCAACATTGAGGGATGAGCCTACCTCGGGATCTGAGACTGATGATGATATCCCATTGATGAGGATGCCTAGAGTTCACCGAGGTGGAGAGTCGTCTAGGGTTGAGGAGGCTGTGGATGCTACTCGGGAGGAGGAACCGGCTAAGCCTAGGGCTGAACAACCTAGGAAGAGAGTGGAGACCGTAGCCCCTATGCCTATGCCTCATAGATTTGTGAATCCTAGAGCCCACGACGCCTTTACCAAACATTATTTCTCTAGGACTATGCTGATCGAGAGGGCTATGATGGAGACTAAGGTAGATCCGGGGTTCGTGAAGTTGTTAAAGGACCGGAAATGGGATGCCTTGATGACTATCCCGGGTACCCCAGTCAACGACTCCCTAGTTCGGGAATTTTATGCAAATTGCGACTAATTTGGAAACGGGAGTAGTCGTGGTTCGGGGGGTGAAAGTTCCTTTTACGCCAGATGTGATAAATAAGAAGTATAAATTGGCGTCTTTTGAGGGTCGAGACTATAAGGAGGAAATCGTTCATAGGCAGAATACGGGGCAAGATCCGTTGGAGGAGTTAAGGTTAAAGGTTTGCCCGGATGTAGCATGGACGTTGAGGCCGGGTGGAGATCGTAAGGAGTTGGTCACAAGTACCTGGACGGAGGATTGGAAAGTCCAGTGTAGGTTCATACAGAGTCGGTTGTTGCCAAAGAACAATCTGACGCATTTTCATATCGGTGACTTAGGGATGTTGTACGCCTTGAACTTTGGTTTGAATGTGAATGTTGGACAAGCGTTATACGATGAGATAGCTATCAATCAGAAGGTTTACACGCGTAGCTTGATTGTCCCCCACTTGATTCATAGTTTGTGTATTGATGCCGGTGTGCCTGAGTATGGATCGGATCACAAACCGAAGAACCCGAGACCTATACAGAGAGAAAAGGTTAAGTATTCGGGACGTTCTGAGGCGGAGGCACCACGTGAGCCTGGTTCTTCTTCAAAGACCGCCTCGAGCATCCTCCTTCCTACTTTATCTCCTCAGTCCGGATGAGGTTGAGTATGGCCAACAATGTGTACTGGCCCGGATGGAGGATATTCGGACTTCTCAAAATAACATCTTGACTATTTTGCGGTGTATCAGTGAAGGCCGGAAGCCGAGGGACGACAGAGTCTTCGACCCGAGCATTATCGATTATGTATATTCTGACGAGGTTGAGCAGGCCATTGCGGATGTTCTGGAAGGGTCTGAGTCGTCTACTGATGAGGAGCAGCCTGACTCTCCTGCGGGTGGATCACCTCCGGCTGATGATTCTGCGGCACCGGGGCAGCCCTGATCTCGTTTTTATGATTCTAGCTTTTGTACTTTCTTTGATCCGATGGTTGTATTGTTTTGCTACATTTCATTACGTGATTCGTTGTACTTTTTATTTAGCTACTGTTTATTTTTCCCGATGGATCATGTAAGCAATAAGGCATCCGTGCTTTCATTTGACTATACTTGATATACTACTTTTATATGATTAAATATACGTTATATTATTATGTTTTATCAACAAATTCTATATAAAATATATGAAATTATGATATAAATAGTATGAAATGTTAATCTTTATAGTTTAGAGTAGTTGGTAGTAAAACTTAGTAATAATAGTGAAAAGTTATCATTTTGTACCGATTTTAGTAAATCGGAATGTCGTGTCAGATTTACGTGGGTATTTGTGGTATTTTATTGCAGATGTATAAGCCAAGACCCCGAGAATCGACATTTTGAAGTATAATCATATCTCTGAAAGGATTTAGAGAGTGTCACGAGCTTAAGTGGTCAATCGAATTGCTTAAGTGGTCAAGTGGTCAATCGAAGTGGTCAAGTGGCTAATCGATTTGATTTAGTGGTAATCGAGAAATATCTTCGACAAAAGAATGGCTCATCAAAACGACATTTTCTGAAGAAGAGTCCTTCATGAAAGTTGTAGATTTTTCCGAGAGCTTTCCGATTCCTCTTGAATCATGTTGTTTGGAGATCCAGAACTCGAGATATGAATTTTAGAAGTTTTATTCCAAAATATATAATTTTATCCGGAAATTGGATAATTAAGGGGATGAATGTGATGATTACACCGCCCAGTCCGGCTATGACCGCCCCGGTCCGGCCTTCATCCGATTTCTATATAAGAAGCATCAGTGCAGAGCGATCGAATGTACCAATATATATATATATATAGCACATATATATATATATATATATATATATATATATATATATATATATATATATATATATATATATATATATATATCTCCTCCTTCTTATTTTCTTTTTATGTAGTAGTTGTAAATAGGCCTTATGCCAAAAATAATAATATCGTAGTATTGTTGTAATGCTCGGGAAATTATCGGAAGTTCGGTGTTGTTGAAGTCGTTGTAATATCCGGAAGAATACGACCTCCGATTCAAAGATTTGTAATCGGGTAAAATTTCTAAAGTATTTACGTTTGTTATGTTTGTTTTTATCTTTTAGTCGTTATAATGTTTTTAGGCTAAATCTAATAACTAGCCAAAGTTATGTAATCGTTTTATTTCGATCTTTTGGTAAAGGAATGTTTGTCTAAGTAAAATTTTACTAAAATTGAGTTAATTGAATCTTTTTCTATTTTGCAACGTATTGATAATATTCGGATTGACGTAATTAACCAAGATGAATCGCAACATATAACCTAACGATGAACCGACCGCAGAAGTTAGGATATGAGATAAAAGATAGAAAAACGGAGGGTAAAATTAGCCGTCTTGAAGCGTGACAACGGAATCCTATTTCCTACCCGGGGCAAATTTGTCTTGGGAAAGATGAATCTTATTAAATTTGTGCTCAAGATCGTAATAATGTTAAAATCAACGGTTTAATTGAAACTAACACCGGAAAGTTAAATCGATCCGCTGACAACCGAGCCTTTTGAATAACATCGGCCATCCGACAAACGGAATAACCTCTATTATCCGGGGTAGATTTGTACTCGCACTGCTCGCACTAAATCGAGATTAGCATGGGGCGCTTGTGGAGATTAAATCGATGACAATTTGACATATGACAATTTCATACGCTGTGTGTGAGGAGGAATTGTTAACCTTAGAGTGCACCGTTTCATTTACTCAATTGGACCTAATATAAAAGGAAAGATCGAGCACATTCCGTTTATCTTGAAAAGATCGTATAAATCAATTATATAAACTTTGGCTAGTTCTATAAAATTATCTCGTCTAGTCTATTATTATAAACTATATATTGGTATATATATATATATATATATATATATATATATATATATATATTTTTTTTTTTTTTTTTTTTACAATCCATGTACATCTATATATATTTATATATCTATATATATTATATTAGAATAACTTTTAAATTACGCATTTACTTTATGTTAAGTAGAATAGTAGTGATCTGTGTTATAAAATTGCGGTTTAGATTGAGTTAATAATTGCTTTTGGTGTTTAACCACACTTAAAAGAATTACCACGTTTCCACGAGGATTCGACACTCGACTCACCACACTAGCACTATGATTTGACCCGGTACACTGCCGGTAAGGATTGTAATAGCACTAGAAAACGTCCGTCAATACTCTGTTTAAACTTTTGGATGTGTTGAATGTTTCATCTTTTGGTATTACTCAATTTTGGTATATCCTTTCCTTCTAGTATAATTCCCCGTTTCCCCGAGATTTTTCCAAGTTTGTCAAGTAGTGCAGGTATATTGTTAGCGGTATTGTCGAGCTCGCTTTTACATCGTATGGTTACGAATTCTAATTGTCACTACATAGGCTCCGGCCTGACCAACGATTCGAGTCTCTATTGCAGTCAGCTAAGTCCTTTATCTTTTCTTTAATTCTGCACAACATGAGGACATGTTGATCTTTAAGTGTGGGGGAGGGGAATGATTTGATATGTATCTATACATTTGCTTAATTCATTACGAGTCTATGCAAAAATGAGCTAAAAATGAGCTAGAATTTTCAAAAAATTTCGACATTTTTGTTTTTGTTTTGTCCCGAGTAGGCAATTCAATTCAGTGTTCATTATCATATGTTTGATAAGTTAGTTGTTTCATCCAATATATATTTTTCACGAGCCATAGTGAACGATGAGCTAATTTATAAAGTTATACCCCTTTTTTGACGAGTTATTTCTGATTTTCTTATAAGTCATGTGCTTAGTGCTACGTATATATCTTGAGATTTATGATAGTTTGTGTTTAGATCCGAAGTATGATATACTGTGAATATCTAAGGTTTGAATGTGATGAGTAACACGTAACTTATTGTCAAATGAAAAAGTTGAGTTTATAATGAAGTAATTGGGTGTGTCGAAAGCTGGTCGATGATTTGAGTGCGATAGGGTGTACCACGTATGTCCTATACCACTATGATGACTAAAAGCTCACGACTGTCAGAAGAAGCTGCCTTATGATTGGAGTAAGGTAGGGTATATCTCGAATATCCTATTCTGCTATGACAGGGCAAGAGCTCATTCTGATGTGCGTTTAAATAAGTGAAGTTAATTAAATCAACTTGCAAAAAGAAGTGGTATGAAATGGATATAAGACTAAGTTATCGTCTGTCTTATCCCCAGTAGAAACTGATAGATATGTGTCACGGATTTTATTAACACAAAACAAACAAGTAATAATCCGGTTAACCTCAAGTATAAGGATCGTAGTAATAGTGGTTAATGCCGGGTCGATCTTACGGGGAACTGAACAATTGTGATTCTAGTTTTTGTCTAACCTAAACTTTGTCACGAAACTAATCTAAACAGCGAATAAAACAAAACAAAACAGAAAATAAAACTAGACAGAGGATGTAATCCAAAGCTAGGAAGAATACGGGTTGCGAACCTTTAACTAACTAATCTAAGATGCAAATAAAAGTAAACTAACTAAACAAATTCAAGTTTTTAAGGATTTAAATCAAGTGTATAACGAACAAACGAGGCTTCATCCACCTATCCAACAAGCATTGATTTCCTATCTCGATTATATTGTGGTTTTTATCTAGGTTGTGATTCACCTTATCTAAATATGAACTCTAATTCCTTAGAAAGTTCATCTATTAATCTATTATCTTCCAATGCAAGATTATCGCGTTTTCTAACCAAAGGTGCAAACTTTACGTTTATAATCTAGCAATTAAACATATTAACTTCCGTTATGATAGATTCAAATTACTATTCTTATTCATGGTGATCTAAGGTTTATTAAGATTTCCATCAACAATAAACAATCAACACATGCATATCTTCCGATATAAGAGCAATTAAACAAATTAAACATGAATAAGAAACAACCTTTAATAAAAACTCACAGTATAATCGATGAAAACGAAATCAACAATTGTTGGATGGATTCACAATACTCGTTTGATGAAGCTTTTAGCTTCTGAACATCCTCAGCAACTCAAATTTGCAGAAACAGTGCATAAAAAGTAACTAGTTTGATCTAAATCTAAAGTGCATAAAACTGGAATAAAAGAGAGGAAAACGCAGCCTAAAGCCGCCCCTAGGTTTAGGGTTTTGAATAATGAGTGTATCGTCTCCTTAGGGTTGAGAAACAGCCGCCTATATATAGATTTCTAAGTCGGTTCAGCAAAGTCGGCTACCGGACGCCCGTCTGAAACCTTGAACGCCCGTCCACTCTTCAATAAAACTTTGAATCGGGCCGAGTCATGATCAGACGCTCGTCCATCCAGCGTCCACTCCAGCGTCCAAACTTCCTGAATCAAAGATGTCATCCTGGATGCTCGTTCAATTACATCAGACGCCCGTCCACTGGACGGAGATTCTGGACGCCAGTTTGATATGATTGAATTTTGATTTATTGATCTTTATCTCTTCTATCTCTATCCCACTTCTTCATTATCTCTTTTATCATCAATTAGCTCGAACTTAATCAACTTTTGATCATCTTTTGAGCCTCAAACATGTATCTATAACACATAAAAACATCGCAAAATGTAATAATGCTCAAATAATCATAAAATCACAATTAAAACACCAAAATTAACCAAGTTTGCGATTAGCTCATTTAAAATCTCATTTGCTCAATATATCCATTAAACACTCGTTTCTTATGCAAATTCATACAAATACGGGGGAAATTATCATAAAATATAGCATTATAAATCGTATAAAATCACCCTTAACAACTCCCCCACACTTAAGCTTTTTCTCGTCCCGAGCAAAACAAGACAAGATAAAGGCTCGAGAAAAGAACAGACATCTAAACATATATAACACATATCCAATAAATCAGAAGTTCACCAGTGTGTGTGCATAGCCATAGAAAACTTCCACTAAATCCAAACTCGAGAAACTCAAAGCAAAACTAGCTAATACCCCCTTCAAACTAGAGATAGACGATTCTTATAAGATGTACCCTACAAAACGTGACATATCCCGAAAAAGATGATAGAATACATCTAGGGCCTTTCTGAAATACTCAGAGGATAATCCCTATAGCATATCTATCAGTTTCTACTGGGATAAGATAGACGATAACTCAGTCTCTCATTCATTTCATTACACTTCTTTAGTTGATTTAACTATTCCCACTTTTAAACGCACATCGAATGAGTTGCCTGTCTCATGTCAGCGTAATAGGATATTCGAGATATACCCTACCTTACTCCAATCATCAGGCAGCTTTTCCTGACTGTCGTGAGCTTTTGGTCATCATAGTGGTATAGTACATACGTGGTATACCCTATCACACTAAAATCATTGACCAGCTTCCGACACACCCAATAATTCTTTATTAACTCAACTTTTTCATATGACAATAAGTTACGTGTTACTTATCACATTCAAACCTTAGATATTCACAGTATATCATACTCCGGATCTAAATACAAACTATCATAAATCTCAAGATACATACGTAGCACTAAGCACATTACTTATAAGAAAATCAGAAATCACTAATCAAAAGGGGTATAACTTTATAAATTAGCTCATCATTTACTATGGCTCGTGAAAAATAGATCAGGTGAAACAACTAACTTACTAAACATATGATATATAGCTTGGATGACTATAAAAATAACGAACAAAGAATATGCATTTGCTCACTCGGGACAAAACAAAAACAAAAATGTCGGAAAATTTTGAAAATTCTAGCTCATTTTGCATAGAAACACATTGATATAAGCAAATGTGTAGATACACGTCATTCATTCCCCTCCCCCACACTTAAAGATCAACATGTCCTCATGTTGTGCAGAATTAAAGAAAAGATAAAAGACTTAGCTGATGTCAAGCGTTACTCGAATGTCGGTCAGGCCGGAGCCTATATAATGACACGTAGAACTCGTAACCAGACAACGTAGCTCGACAAACCGCGAAAAAGATACCTGCACGACTTGACAAACACGGAAACATCTCGGGGAAAATGGGGGATTATACCAGAATGAAAAGAGATATCAAAAATGAAGATAAATCAAAAGATAAAGCATCCAATACATCCAAAAGGATAAACAAAATAGAAATGAAAGTACGGGTGCCTTATGGCTTACATGATCCATAGGAAAAATTAACAGTAGCAACATCAAAATTACACGAATCATATAAGTAAAAATGTCAATAATACAAAACCACAAAATCTAGAATCAAACAAATAAGATCAAGGTTGGCTCGGCGCCGCAGAATCATCAGACTGCTCCTCCTCTGAAGATGACGCAGACTTCTGAAGAACATCCGTAATGGCCTGCTCAATCGCATCTGAATAAGTGAAATCAATGACGCTCGGAGCGAAGATTCTGTCGTCTCAGATAGGCCGGCCCTCACTCATACATTTCAAAATTGTCAGAATATTGTTTTGAGAAGTCCGAATATCCTCCATCCAGGTCCTGACACTGTTGGCCATACTTAGACTCATCCGGACTGAGGGAGATAAAGTAGGAAGGGAGGATGCTCGCGGCGGTGCTGATGATGAACCAGGCTCCTGTGGTGCCCCCGACTTAGACTAACCAGAGGACTTCCCCTTCTCTCGCTGTAAAGGCCTAGGGTTCTTCGGCTTATGATGATCGGCTCCAAACTCAGGCACACCGGCATCGAGACACAAACTGTGGATCAGGTGAGGGACGATCAAGCTCCGCGTGTAAACCTTCTGGTTGATAGAGATCTCGTCATATAAAGCTTGTCCCACATCCACATTCAAGCCAAACGTCAACGCATATAACATGCCTAGGTCACCAATATGAAAATGTGTCAAGTTGTTCTTAGGCAACAACCGACTCTGAATGAATCGACACTGGACCTTCCAGTCCTCCATCCAGGTCATGGTAACCAACTCCTTCCGGTCTCCTCCCGGTCTCAACGTCCAAGCCACATCCGGGCAAACTCTCAATCTCAACTCCTCCAACGGATCCTGTCCCAAACTCTGTCTATGAACAATCTCCTCCTTGTAATCCCGACCTTCAAAAGCCACTAAGTTGTATTTCTAATTGATCACCTCCGGTGTAAATGGAACTTCTACCCCTCTAACCACAACTACCTTCGTCCCCAAGTCGGTTTCCGAGCAATTAGCATAAAATTCCCGAACTAGGGAGCCATTTACCGGGGTAGGTGGGATCGTCATCAAGGCATCCCATTTCCGATCCTTAAGCAACTTAACGAAACCCGGATCGACTTTTGCCTCCAATGTCGCCCTCTCAATCAACATCATCCTCGAGAAATAATGTTTGGTATAGGCATCGTGGGCTCTAGGGTTCACGAATCTATGAGGCAACGGCATAGGAGCTACGGTTTTAGCTTTCTTTCTAGGTTGGGCAGCCCTAGGTACAACCGGTTCCTCTTCCCGGGCAGCATCTATAGGTTCCTCAGCCCTAGACGATCCTCCACCTCTCTGACCCCTAGGCATCCGTACCAATGGAATATCATCATCCGTCTCACAATCCGAGGTTGGTTCATCTCTTAAGGTTGCCCTAGTTTGGGTGGCTCTAGGGGGTTGCTCCCGAATACTAACACCCCGGTTCGGATCAACTAAGGTAGGATCAATCTCTTTACGCTTTTTCCCCGCCTCCCGGGCCACTTCCTTACCATGCCTCTTCACCACTGCCTTCTTATGAACCATTATTCAAGCCTAGACTAAACCAAACAATCCCAATCGCAACAAGATACCCGTTTAACATCCAAAGCGGGATTTCAAAACAACCAAACCACAACCACAACCATAATCATCACCAAACAACCCATTCACCATCCATCACAACACCACATCACCATAACAGAGCAGAAAGAAACACAAAACCGTAAAAAAAAAAAAAGCGAATTAAGGTGCTATCCATGAACGAGCCGACCCAAAGATCGAACTCAAAAAAACGTGAATAAAATCTAGAAAAGTTGTTACTAACTTACCAAGTAGGGTGAGTAGATGTTGATCGAGATGAAAACGAGTCCAAACAACACAACCGTTGCCTCCAAAATCGGATTTTTCCTCCAAAAGTCGGATGAGGAGGTGCCGATTCTCCTAAAATATGGCGTGTTGGGGAATTTGGTTATGAAAATCGAAGAGAGGGTGTCAAGAGCGATCTCTATAGCACTTTGAATCGCTCAAAATGATTTAGAATTGAAGATTTTAGGGCAAAAGGAGGGAAAAGTCGGTTTTGCGTTTCAAAATTCGAGAAAAGTGAAGGTTCACCGCCGGAGGGGTATATATAGACAGAGGTTGGACGCTCGTCCAACTCAGTGGACGGGCGTCCACTGAAAAATCAGATGAATCGGGCGGGCGCCCAGCTTACTAAACGCTTCGTCCAAGAGTTTAAATCACATACAAGATTGGAGGGAATAAAGCGGACGGGCGTCGAGCTTAGTGGACGCTCGTCCTAAAATTGGTCAAGGCGGACGGGCGTCCAGAGTTCTGGACGGGCGTCCAAGCAGGAAAAAGTGCAAAAATTATAAAATTTCCATACAACTCAAATTCAAAAGTGCACGTTCTTATTAAACTTAAATAAAACTTCAAAAATACAAATTCAAATCAACGAAGTACATAAAATTTCCAGAAAACAAATAAACACAAATAGAAAATAGTGTGTTGCCTCCCACCAAGCGCTTTTGTTTAATGTCGTTAGCTCGACACCGTTTAAAGCTCAGCCTGGATCAGGCCATTTGACTTTTCTGCCAGCCACTACCTCGTGTAAGCTCTGATCAGTAGTGTGGCTGCAGAAACAGCACCTCACACATGGGGTGAAATCTTTAACAGCTTTCCAAATACGCTTAAACTTCCCCATGGTTGACTTCTTCTTCTGCTGAGTCTTCTGATGATGTGTAAGTTGACGCTCCCTCCAATACTCTTCCATCTCCCAACTACCAGCTAGAACTTCTTCAGATTGACCATTACCGTCATCCTCTGAAAATAGGTCGGGTGAAAACACGTCAAATTCATCGACTTGCGTAGCACCACACCCGAGGATATCGAGGCAACGAACAGTCAAAGGCTTTTCTTTAGGTTCACCAATGTAGTGCTTGCACCTCTGACCGTTCACTCGAAACGGTTTACCGCTATAACCGTGAAGTTCTAGAACGCCTCCAGGAATGATTTGGAGAATCTCGAAGGGGCCGGACCAACGTGTTCTCAACTTTCCAGGAAACAAATGTAACCTAGAATTGTATAGAAGAACTTGTTCGCCGACGTGGAATTCTCTCTTCTTAATCTTAGCATCGTGGAGTAGCTTCATCTTATCTTTACTAATCCTGGCACTTTCATAGGCTTGGAGTCCGAATTGCCTAATTCATGTAATCACTTTGCGGTCGATGTTTCCCACAAGATTGGGAATCAAAGTTCAGAAACTTTGTAGCCCAATAAGCTTTATGCTCTAACTCGACAGGCAGATGACATGGCTTTCCATAGACCATTTGATATGGACATGTACCCATAGGGGTTTTATAGGCAGTTCTGTATGCCCAAAGCACATCATCCAACTTCAAACTCCAGTCTTTTCTATGAATGTTTACCGTCTTCTCCAGGATTTTCTTGATCCTTTGGTTGCTCCTTTCAACCTGACCACTAGTCATCGGATGATATGGAGCGCCTGTCTTATGACGAACACCATACTTTCAAGCACTTTCTCTGGGGTCGATTCTGGAAAATCGTCCCTTCATCACTGATCAAGGCGCGTGGACATCCAAACCTCACGAAGATATTTTTCTTTAGAAATTTCATGACCGTCTTATGATCATTGTGAGGAGTGGCTTGAGCCTCCACCCATTTAGACACGTAGTCTACGCAGACTAAGATGTATTTGTTACCGCAAGATGATGGGAATGGTCCCATGAAATCGATACCCCATACATCAAAGACCTCGCATTCTAGAATGGGTTTCAAAGGCATGTCAAACCGCCTTGTCAGAGTACCGGTCCTTTGGCACCTATCACAATATTTACAGAAAGCTTCTGTATCTTTAAAGATCGTAGGCCAATAGAAGCCGGATTGGAAGATCTTAGCAACGGTTTTCCATGGACCAAAGTGACCTCCAGTGGGTCCACTGTGGCATTGCTCAATAATATCCAGTTGTTCAGATTCAGGAACACATCTCCTAAGCAAACCATCCTTACAGATCTTAAAAAGATAAGGTTCATCCCAAACGAAAGATTTCAAATCAGAGAAGAACTTTTTCTTCTCCTGATAGGACAATTCTGGATCGAGATATCGGGCATGAAGGTAGTTTACAATGGAAGAATACCATGGAACATCAGGAGGACATCCGTCTATCAACGTGATGTTCTCTAGAGGAAAGTAAAGGTCTATATCATCTGGGTCATCCTTTTCCTCACTTACCATCCTTGAAACGTGATCAGCCACTATGTTTTCACTGCCCTTTTTGTCCTTAATTTGAACGTCAAACTCTTGTAGGGTCAGTATCCAACGCAGTAGGAGCGGTTTAGCCTCTTTCTTAGTCATCAGATACCGCAAAGCAGCGTGATCAGTCCACACGATCACTTGAGCTCCTAACAAGTAACTACGGAACTTGTCCATAGCAAAGACTACGCCAATAGTTCCTTTTCGGTAGTGGTATAGTTAACTTGAGAGGGTTCAAATGTGTGGTGGCATAATAGATAGGTGGAACTTCCCTGATCTTTTGTCCTAGAACAAAGACCAACAAAGATAGTTTGATGCGCCGCATATAAGCTCAAAAGGTAGGTTCCAGTCGGGCGATATAAGAATTGGAGCAGATATTAAACGATTTTTAAGCTCCTCAAACGCTTGCTTGCAGCTCTCATCAAAATTGAACTCAACGTCTTCCTTTAGTAAAGTGGACAGGGGCTTGGCTATCTTGGAGAAGTCTTGAATGAACCTTCTGTGGAATCCGACATGTCCAAGAAAGCCTCTCACTTCACGCACATTCTTGGGATAGCTCATCTTTTCGATAGCTTCTACTTTTTCCCTGTCAACTTCTATACCTTTGGCGGATATTTTGTGGCCAAGAACTATTCCCTCATCTACCATGAAATGGCATTTTTCCCAATTAAGTACTAAGTTCTTTTCTACACATCTGGATAACACTTGATCAAGATTGTCAAGGCAATCATCAAAAGACTGACCAAAAACCGAAAAATCGTTCATAAAGATCTCCATACACTTTTCTACAAGCCCGTCAAAGATAGCTAGAATACATTGCTGAAATGTAGGTGGGGCATTACAGAGACCAAATGGCATCCGCCTGTAAGCGAATGTTCCATAAGTGCAGGTGAAGGTGGTCTTTTCTTGGTCAGCTGGATCAATGGGTATCTGGAAGTATCCTGAATATCCATCTAGGAAACAGTAGAATGCGTGTCCCGCCAGACGCTCAAGCATCTGATCAATGAATGGAAGGGGAAAGTGATCTTTCATGGTTACCTCATTGAGCTTTCTATAATCGATGCGCACTGGTAACCGCGTGACAAGTCTCAATGCTATTTCCTCTCCTTCTCATTCTTCTCAATCGTAATTCCTCCTTTCTTGGGAACTACTTGAGTCGGGAAACCCATTCACTATCCGCGATGGCATAAATGATTCCCATGTCCGTAAGTTTGATGATTTCCTTTTAACGACTTCTTGCATATGAGGTTGAGCCTCCTGCAGGTCATCTAACACATTTCGCACCCTCATTAGTCTTTATCTTATGCATACAGATGTCATGAGATATCCCTCTGATATCTAATACTTGCCAACCAAAGGCTTTTTCATTCTTCTTCAAGACGTTGATTAATTTCATCTCCTCTAAACGAGACAGCTTGGCAGATATAATCAATGGAAGCTTGTCACCTTCTCTTAAAAACACATACTTAAGATGTTTAGGCAACGGCTTCAACACCAAATCAGCAGGGGGGTCTTCTAAACTCGACTTGAGATCTCCACTTTTCAACTCAATATCACCGAGTTTACTCTGTGGTCCCACCGCCAAAGCTTCTCCTTCCAACAATTCTTCCTCAAAATCACCAAGCATTGATCTAGATTGACCACACCATGAGTATTTAAATTATCAACCAATCGCTCATATTCAAACTTTCTACACCATGACTTGCTTATCCATATAATCGGTGAAATCATCCGTCATATAATCAATAGAAAAGCCGGTTGGAGGGCCGAGGGTACTTGAATGGACTTTAAGACATTGTAACTCACCTCTTGATCACCAACTCGGATAGTCACTTGCCCACCATCGCAATCGATGAGGGCTCTAGTCAGAGATAAGAAAGGTCTTCCAAGAATCGGGGGGCGTTTTCATCTTTCTCCAAATCTAAAACATACCAATCGATGGAAAGGTAAATCTATCAATCTGAACCAAAACGTCTTTCGGGATCCTGAAGCTTTCTTAGAAGATCTATCGTAATTGTAAACTCATAGTAATGGGTTCTAGAAGGCTTTGTAAACCGAAATGTTTGCATACGAGACATTGGCATAAGACTTATAGAGGCACCTAGATCACACAAAGAATTAGGGAAGACTAGACCTCCCATTAATATCTGTAAGTCACGAACTTACCAGGTCACCTCTTTTAATTGGTAAGTCTTCATAATTAATCATGGAGCAATCCTCACCAATTTGCCTTTCCATGCCTCAACTTCTTTTTCGAAGACACAACATCCTTGATAAATTTTGTATACTTAGGCATTTCAACCAAGACTTCTGATAATGGAAGATTTACCTGAGTATTTTTCAAAAGGTTTAGCACCTTGTCGTACTTTTTGTCCTCAATTAAGGGAATGTTGCTCTTTCTCGGTGGAAATGGAAGCTTCTTAAGGTCCCTCTCAGAAAAGATTTTCTTTGAGGATGCACTTACAGCTTTGTCTTCCAGATCCTTCCATCGAATGACTTTTTTTCAGATTTTCTTATAGTCGTGGATCGGCTTTTCGAGAGGCGGCTTTTTTTTTTTTCCAGATCGTTCCATCGAACAGCTTTTTCAGATTTTCAGCCACCTGAGTTTTCTCTTGCAGTTGAGGGGAGTGTAGTTGCTCAGCTTCCCCTCCTGCCTTATCAATGGCAGGAGGGGCTAGTGGTTTCCCTGATGGGAAGGACCACTAACTTGAGTACCGCTTCTCAGATTCATTGCACTGGCCTCCTCTTTACCGTATTGAATTGATGGCACGAGGTCAGTATATGGGCCTTTGTTCAAGTCAGCCTGAGCAACTTGACCACCCTTTGGATTCTTCTCGGTGAAACTGGGCGGCTGCCCTGGGGGTCTAGAAGCTAACTATTCAGCCAGTTGCCCAATTTGTCTCTCCAGATTCTTCATTGATCTACTTTGCTCCTCCAATTTAGCTTCAAGATTGTTAGATTGGGAGGGGCTTTGAGAATTTTGGAAATTTTGAGCATAGGGCTGACTGGGCCGACTTTGGACTGCAGAATTAGAATTGGCGGGCAAATTCTGATTGAACCTTTGAGTAGGATTGGAAAATTTTGAATTTTGGTTCTGATTAAAACCAGGGTTTCTATTGAAATTTTGATTCAATTAAAATTGAATTAGGATTAAAACTTGAAGGTTGACTAAACCCTTGGTTTTGAAAATTATTCGCCGGCGATTGAACCTTTGATTGTTCGGCCATAGAATGCATTCACTTCAACGATTCGCCTGTTCATAGGACGTAATCTAGAAGTGTGCCCCACCTCGTCACAATTCGACATGTGACTTGATTGTACTTGCCCATAATCATGAACAACATTCACTTGATAAGGTGCGAGGATTAAATTGACACCGCCATTCATATGGCCGGTCGACAACGATTTTAGCGATGTGAACACGAGGGTTACGTGGAAAGAAGAAGTTTGATTTATCGGATTTGAAACTTGAGGTGTTGCCATCCGCTTCTGCGGCATGGCGATCAAACTTTGCATGTTAACCTCCTCAACCTTGGGAGGAGGAGGTGCTTGGATTGCTTGATAAGAGGGGGCATAGTTATACTTTGCAATGTCCTCAAACAATGCCCATCCTCTTGGTTGTTTTCTTCTTGAAATGCCCCACTGTAAGAACTATTGACCATGCCTTTGGTGAGCTCGGTCAATCCACTAAAGAAGGTGTTGACTTGCCTTTCCAAAGGGCAAGCCATGGTGGGGACACTTTCTAAGAAGAGACTTGAATCTCTTCCAACATTCGAAGAAGGATTCATTCTCTTTCTCGATAGAAAGTGAATATTTCATTTAAACACTCTTGGGCCGTCGTTGAAGGTGGAAAATATTGACTCAAGAACTCCTTTTCGAGTTCTGCCCAGGTGGTGATAGATTCGAGAGGAGAGAGGTGTACCACTCTTTAGCCTCTCCTTTCAAAGAAAATGGAAACAGTTTAAGCTTGATCGCATCCTCATTTACTCTTTGGATGCGTGTAGTGCCGCATATCTCCAAGAATGTATGTAAGTGGGTATGCGGATTCTCTGATTGATAGCCATGAAAGATTGATGCATGCTGCATCATCTGGATAAGTCCCGGCTTGAGTTCGAAGGTTTGTGCAGTAATGGCTGGGATAACAATAGCCGGGTTGACTTTGACTTCGCCTGGCATGGCGTAGTCCGCCAACGTACGTCTATTATTAGCGGCCATTATCACAAAATCAGTGATTTCCTTGGCTAGTTGCTCTTCAAGATCTTGTTCGCTCGTCGCGTAACCGCGAGCGGAATATCCGCTGTTTGGCCGGACTACGGTTCGCTCGGGGTCAGGGGTGTATAATAACGGTCCTTTTTGGCTCCGAGTTTGCATAAACCGGACCAAAAACAAGTGAAACGAAGCTTAAAAACTAAGAAATTAAAAGCCTAAACCAAAAATTAAAAACCTAAAGAAAGGAAAAGGAAAGAAGAAAAGGAAACAAAATTATTGAAGAAAAGGGATCAGACGGACGTCCAAGAGTTTGGACGGGCGTCCGGTTGGAATTTGGACTGGACGGACGTTTAGTGGTCCAAACGCTCGTCTGAAAGGAAGAATACTTGAAACGGGCGTCCAAATTTTATGGACGCTTCGTCTAAGTGAATAAAAACAGAATGTTTGATAATTTTCCAATGACGGGCGTCCAATTTCCAGGCACGCCCGTTTGGTAGCGGGAAAATCGAATGTAATCGAAAAAATTTGCGAAAAAGAAGGAAGGTAAGACGAGAAGAAGAGAAGAGCAGAGAACTAATCACAAGAGAACCTTAAACCCTAAGCTAAAACCCTAATTAACTAATTACCCAAACGTTTATCAACTAAAAGCAGAATTTAAAACGAAATAAAAACAAGAAAAACAAAAACAAAAACAAAACGAAAAAAGCGAAAAACAAAAACTAGACAACCGTCCGGTTCCCCGGCAACGGCGCCAAAAACTTGTCACGGATTTTATTAACACAAAACAAACAAGTAATAATCCGGTTAACCTCAAGTATAAGGATCGTAGTAATAGTGGTTAATGCCGGGTCGATTTTACGGGGAACTGAACAATTGTGATTCTAGTTTTTGTCTAACCTAAACTATGTCACGAAACTAATCTAAACAGCGAATAAAACAAAACAAAACAGAAAATAAAACTAGACAGAGGATGTAATCCAAAGCTAGGAAGAATACGGGTTGCGAACCTTTAACTAACTAATCTAAGATGCAAATAAAAGTAAACTAACTAAACAAATTCAAGTTTTTAAGGATTTAAATCAAGTGTATAACGAACAAACGAGGCTTGATCCACCTATCCAACAAGCATTGATTTCCTATCTCGATTATATTGTGGTTTTTATCTAGGTTGTGATTCACCTTATCTAAATATGAACCCTAATTCCTTAGAAATTTCATCTATTAATCTATTATCTTCCAATGCAAGATTAACGCGTTTTCTAACCAAAGGTGCAAACTTTACGTTTATAATCTAGCAATTAAACCTATTAACTTCTGTTATGATAGATTCAAATTATTATTCTTATTCATGGTGATCTAAGGTTTATTAAGATTTCCATCAACAATAAACAATCAACACATGCATATCTTCCGATATAAGAGCAATTAAACAAATTAAACATGAATAAGAAACAACCTTTAATAAAAACTCACAGTATAATCGATGAAAATGAAATCAACAATTGTTGGATGGCTTCACAATACTCGTTTGATGAAGCTTTTAGCTTCGAACATCCTCAAAGAACTCAAATTTGCGAAAATAATTGCATAAAAAGTAACTAGTTTGATCTAAATCTAAAGTGCATAAAAGCTGGAATAAAAGAGAGGAAAACGCAGCCTAAAGCCGCCCCTAGGTTTAGGGTTTTGAATAATGAGTGTATCGTCTCTTAGGGTTGAGAAACAACCGCTATATATAGATTTCTAAGTCGGTTCGAAAAAGTCGGCTACCGGACGCCCGTCTGAAAACCTTGAACGCATGGGCCGTCCACTCTTCAATAAAACTTCGAATCGGGCCGAGTCATGATCAGACGCTCGTCCATCCAGCGTCCACTCCAGCGTCCAAACTTCCTGAATCAAAGATGTCATCCTGGACGCTCGTTCAATTACATCAGACGCCCGTCCACTAGACGGAGATTCTGGACGCCAGTTTGATATGATTGAATTTTGATTTATTGATCTTTATCTCTTCTATCTCTATCCCACTTCTTCATTATCTCTTTTATCATCAATTAGCTCGAACTTAATCAAATTTGATCATCTTTTGAGCCTCAAACATGTATCTATAACACATAAAAACATCGCAAAATGTAATAATGCTCAAATAATCATAAAATCACAATTAAAACACCAAAATTAACCAAGTTTGCGATTAACTCATTTAAAATCTCATTTGCTCAATATATCCATTAAACACTCGTTTCTTATGCAAATTCATACAAATACGGGGGAAATTATCATAAAATATAGCATTATAAATCGTATAAAATCACCCTTAACAATATGCTATAAGGATTATCCTCTGAGTATCTCAGAAAGGCCCTAGATATATTCGATCATTCTTTTCGGGATATTTTACGTTTGTAGGGTACATCTTATGAGCGTCATTTATTGCTAGTCTACGAGGGGGTATTAGCTAGTTTTGCTTTGAGTTTCTCAAGTTTGGATTTTGTGGAAGTTTGCTATGGCTATGCACACACAGTGGTGAACTTCTGATTTATTGGATCTATGCTACATTGTCTGAGATGTCTGTTTTCGTTTCGAGCACTAATTTTCATTTTGTTTTGCTCAGGACGAGCAAGAGCTAAGTGTGGGGGAGTTGTTAAGGGTGATTTTATACGTTTTATAATGCTATATTTTATGATAATTTCCCTCATATTTGTATAATTTGCATAAGAAACGAGTGTTTAATGGAATTATTGAGTAAATGAGGTTTTTAATGAGTTATTCGCAAAATAGGTTAATTTTGGTGTTTTAATTTTGATTTTATGATTATTTGGATGATATTACGTTTTGCGATGTTTTAATGTGTTATAGATATGTGTTGATGCTCAATTGGTGATTAAATGAAGATAAGAGTCGAAATATATGAATATGATGATAAAAGAGGTTCCGTCCAGAGTGGACGGGCGTTTGATTGAGTGAACGGGCGTCCGGAGGTGCGATTTCAATACAGGGAGTTCAAAAGCTGAGCGAACGAGCGTTCAGGAAGACCGGACGCCCGTCCGTCCACCGCCTCAGCACAGCCGACTTTGACATCTATAAATACAGCTGCGTTTTTCCACATTAAGGAAGAAAAATTACACATTACTCAAAACCCTAATCCTAGGGGCGGCTCAAGCTGCGTTTTTACATACTTTTCCTTCAGTTTTATGCACTTAAATCCTAGATTAAATTAGTTAGTTTTATGTTCCTTTCTTCAACAATTCCAAGCTTTCAAGAGGATGCTTAGAGGCTAAAAGCCCTTAAACGAGCATTGTGAAGCCTATCCGTCAACTATTCAGATTCGAATCTTGATTAATTTGTGAGTTTTTAATACAAGTTGTTTCTTTATCATGTTTGAATGTTTATTGCAATTATATCGAAAGATGTGCATGCTTGATTGTTTTACTTTGATGAATGTCATGTAAACCCTAGATCCCCATGATAAAAGAATAGTTACTTGATCTATATAACGAGAGTTAATAGGTTAGATTTCTAGATTAGAAACATTAAAGTTCACATCTTTGGTTAGAAAAAGCGTTAATCTTAGATCGAAAGATAGAGATTAATAGATGGACTATCTAAGAAATTAGGGTTCGTACTTTAGATGAGGTGAATCACAACTTGGTTAGAAGTCACGAATTAATCTGATTAGGAATTGAATGTTGATAGGATAGGTGGATCAATCGCTCGTTTGTTCGTTATAATTTGAATTTAATCCTTTAAAACTTGAATTGTTTAGTTTAATCAAATCTTCTTATTGCATCTTAGGTTTAGTTGTAGTTTAAATTGTTACGCAACCCGTATCTTCCTGGCTTTAGATTCATTCTTCTCGCGATTTTAGATTCGTGTTATCTTTACTTTCGATGTCGTTTAGTTTTATTTGCTGTTTAGGTTAGTTTTCGTGACATAGTTAGTTAAACAAAGACTAGGATTACCAATCGTTAGTTCCCCGTAAGATCGACCCGGTATCAACCTCTTTACTACGATCCTTGCACTTGAGGTAAGCCGGATTTATAAATTTTATTACTTGTTTATTTTGCATTAGATAAATCCGTGAACAGTTAGCTATTTAATATATGTATAAACACAAAGAAATAGTAGAAATGATCCAACCCGGTCGGATCCGGTCCACCCCGATTGGATTTAGGACACTATTTCAACACCATCAACATGGTATTTAACCTTGTACACCCATTTACATCCTATTGTAGATTTTCCAGGTGGCAGGGTTACAATTTCCCAAGTCTTTGTTGCTTGTAAGGCATCAAGTTCCTTTTGCATAGCCTCCCTCCAACATTCTTGTCTTATTGCCTGATTATAGGTCTTAGGTTCTTGAATATTGTTTACTGCACAGACAAACTTCTGATAGTTGTTAACCGGCTTATAGGCATGAGCAAAAAAAACCGAAAAACCAATCTGAACCGAACCGAAATAAACCAAACCAAGAGAAAGCCGATCAAATCGGTTTGGATTGAAACCGAACCGAATTTAAATGGTCTGGTTTCGGATTAACCTAATTAGAAACCACCCAAACCAAAACCGAACCAAATTCCCAACCATATATATATAGACCCAATATTACTCAACCCAAATAAATCCTAGTAGTAGTACATTAGATGTTGTACTAATTAGGCACATGAGTTGCCACTTTTGTACATTTTGTTGTATTAATTAGGGCCATGAATGAATTGATGATGTACGTTTGCTATTGTAATATATGTAATAACAACTAACAAGTAATTAGCCTTGATGTACATTTGCTATTTGTTATTAAGTGGCTTTTGAATATGTTGTGTGCACTAATGTTATTAAGTAATTAGCCATGATGTACCTTTAATATGTTTTTACTTTATATTTAAATACTTCAGATGAAAATTGTGATTTATAATAATGTGTAGTTCAGACTTGTGAAACCGAAACCAAACCGGATCCAAACTGAAACCAACCCAAACCAAACCATTGGGTTCGACATAGTTTGGGTTTGGTTTGGGTGGTAAAATATGTCAACCAAACCGAATAACTATGTGTAAAACCCGAACCGAAACCGACCAAACCGAACCACGCTCAGACCGGCAGCTTATCATAAGTCATCACATTATTGATTGAATGTGGTGATTTCTTTGTAGGCACTACATACTCTTTAAGGTATGTAGGGGTATGTCTCTATCTGCTGGACCTTCTGGTTTCATGTTGAACAGCTTGTGTGGGAGGATCTTCAATCTGTGGAGAATCCTGAGTTGCATCTTCATTTGTATAATGATGCTGGACCACCTAATCGGTAGTAATCTCATATGGCACAGGCAAGGGCACAGTGACTGTTGAATATCTCAGAGATTTGATAAGTAAGGAAATATTTTTCATAGAATTGTACATCCCTAGATATAAAAATGTCTCTAGTTTGTCTGTCAAGCAAAATATGACCTTTTGTGAACTTAGGCATTCCAAGATATATACACTATCTTGACCTAGGATCAAATTTTGTCCTATTGTGTGACTGTGTACAAGCATATACAAAAGAACCAAAAACTTTCAGTTCAGTGTAGTCAAATTGCTTATTATACATAATAGGGTGTCTGAAGGTTGATCACTGGTGAAGGAGTTAGGTTAATCAAAAGCATTGCATGTGAAACACAATAACCCCAATAGGTTAGAGGTAAGTTAGAATGAAATTTCAAAGCCCTTGCAACATTTAAAATGTGTTGATGTTTTCTGTTGGGGAGATTTTGCATCATTAAAACAAAAGAAAATTTATAAAACCTATACTACCATGCAAAACTACCTCCTAACCGGCCGAATACCGGGTAGTTGCTAGTAAAGTTGGATAAGTACGGGTATCGATCCTCAGGGAATTGGGCTGTCGAATCTAACTTATTAATTCTTCTTTATTAACCTAAACCTAAACTAAAACGGAAAAGTAAACTGGACAGAGGATTGTTAATCCAAAGCCAGGAAGGATAATTGCGATCAACATAAAATAAATCTAAACTACAACAATAAATCTATCTAACGAACATGATAATGGCTGAAGCGATCAAACATGGAACGAACCATAATCCACCATCCCGCAACCCTTAATTTCTTCCCTAGATTATCTTATAGTGATTTAATTCAAGTTGTGGTTTCACCTATCAAGCGTGTGAATTCCTACTTTCGTAGATGAATTCGCCTATCAATCTCATCTTTCGATTTACGGAGATTAACGCATCATAAAATAAACCAAGGTGCAAGATTTTCTAGATCTAACAACCTAGACATTCAACCTATCAACTTTCGTTTGATATAGATCAAAACGTCTATTCTTTCCTATGGTGATCTCGCGTTTACACCGACTTTCGTCCTACGGTAAA
Organism: Gentiana macrophylla; assembly: GCA_026214975.1. Lineage (NCBI taxonomy): Eukaryota > Viridiplantae > Streptophyta > Magnoliopsida > Gentianales > Gentianaceae > Gentiana > Gentiana macrophylla. Next base: position 194,417,039 of record CM047805.1, on the reverse strand, counting down.
CATCAATAACAACATCTTTCGATATAAATTGCATTAACAAATAAACGCATGGAAAGAAACGAACTTTAATTAAAAAGACTTACAAAACATCCATAGAAAGAAAATAAAAGCTGCTGCAAAACAGTCTCCCATGGCTGCTCCATGTTTCAAAGTTTCAAAAGATCATCATGGTCGAACAAAGGAATGAAAGAAACGAAAAATAAAACCTAATCTAACCCGATCACCCGAGCACAAGGCTCGGGTGATCGGCCCTCAAAATCTTTCAGTGGCCGCCCTTCTTTGTCAAAAAGTCGGCTGAAAATAATGTTATGTTTAGGGTTCAATTCGCTGCTGTATTTATAGAATTTTCAGGTCGGTTGCTACAAGATAAAAACGCTGGACGCCCGTTTGAAGATCCGGACGCCCGTCCGCTATTTTCAACAACAGCATCCAAACTTGTAACGCTCATATCTCGGGCCTCATAAGTCGGAATGGAGTGATTCAAACTCCTGTAGAATCCTCTCTTCAAGCCCTACAACTCTTCTCTTGAGGTCGAGAGTCAAATCAGTTTATATCATATCAAGAACTGCGTCGGAAGGTCGTCACTACCCGAATCCTGATTTTCCGACATTTATCTTGATTGATTTCTTTCCTTATATCTTTCAATCTTCCATAACTTTGATTGATCCTTTCCAAGCACGAATATGGCTCTCTAAAATCCTCTCTTCCATCATCAATGAGTATCTACAACAATAGGAAAACATACCAAAGCGTAACGTATTTCCAAAATAACATAAAATCATCATTTAAGCACATAATTCGTTACGTTTTGCAATTAACCTCTTAAAAACATCATTTACTAAATATTTCGATATAAAGCCCTACTTCTATGAAAATAATACATATACGGGGGAAATTGATATAAAATATATCTATAAAAATCATACAATTTGACCCTGAACATTTTCTTTCTACTATGCCATTTTGTTGTGGGGTATCTACACATGATGACTGGTGTATAATACCTCTCTCTGCATAGTAGTCAGGCATATCAAACTCAGCACCATTGTCTGACCTCACTACTTTAACATGTTCGTTAAATTGAACTAAAGCATATTGAATGAAGGACTGGACTAACTGTCTAACTTCAGACTTTTCTTTTAACAAATATATCCAAGTAAATCTAGAGTAATCATCAACAACATTAAGAAAGTAAGCATGGCCATGTACAATTTTTTGTTTATAGGGGCCCCGTATATCAAAATGCACAAGATCAAAAACATCATTTACAGAGGATGTACTTAAAGGAAAAGAGTTTCTCTTTTGTTTTGCAAACTGACAAATGTGACAAGGTTTCTGATGATGCATAAGAGGAATCAATATGAAGTAAATCAGAAAGCCTTTTATTTGACAGATGACCAAGTCTGTAATGCCAGACTTGTTCATCTATAATACATGAGTGATCATCCAAAGAAACATAATTAACAACTGCAGGTTGGTTGACAGTGTGATGTCCACTATGCAAAACATAAAGGCCTTTACACTTTCTAGCTGATCCAATCTGATTCCTAAGCCTCTTGTCCTGGATCAGACAAGAATCAAGACCAAATATAATAGTCAAATCAGGGTTAGCATTTAGTTTGGCCAAGAGATATTAAATTGAAATTGAACACTGGTAAACAAAGGACATATGAAAGTATTGGTTGATCATTTATATGTATTGTGCCTATATGTGTGACTCTTACACTGGCACCATTTGGTAAACCAACATACATATTGTGAACAGGTCTTGAAGATTGCAAATTGTGAATGCTACTAACTATGTGGTCTGTAGCACCACTATCTATGATCCAAGTCAATGAACTAGAGGATTTAGACAGACCTGATGTGTCAGCAGTTGGAATAAAATTTGTGGTCAGTACAATGGCTTGATTGGCTACATGCTTATAGGAAATTTCCTTTTGGACATCCAAAAGCCTCATTATTTGTTGAAACTGATCTTTACTTATAACCCTCTGAATCCTGTGTATTGGACAAGGGGTTGCCAGGGTTCACAACCTGATCTTCTGAAACAAATTCTGCCATATTCACTCTGTTCTTAGGTTTCCAACCTGGTGGAAATCCATGTTTCTTGTAGCATTTATCTACAGTGTGTCCAGTATAACCACAAAAGGTACACTGTACCTTCTTACCAGTTGAAGCACCATTGCTCTTCTTGAAATTGGACACTCCACTGACTGATGCTTTACTTGAATTCTACTGATAACTAGAGTTTTGTGTACTTACTGGCAAACCAGCACTTGGATTAGGATTAAAAGCCTTGTTATATAAAGCTGCTGGCTCTGGAAATCTACTATCAGACTCTTTCTGATCTTCTAATTTCAAGGCCATAGAAAAAACTGTATCCAAATCTGGGACATGTACCATTAATTATGCTTGTGTCACCACTTGTGAAAACTCAGAATTGAGGCCTCTCAAGAATTTGACTACTTTTTATGTCTCAACATAACCAGTAAACACCTTAATACCATCACAGTGGCACGTAGGAACACAAGAACGTACATGATTGGGTTTCATGATAGCTATTCCGTCCCACAGAGTCTTAAGCCTGGTAAAATAAGTTGTAACATCTGAATCTCCTTGTCTAAGAGCATGAACTTGCTCCAATAAGTCTCCCAAACGAAATACATCCAGCCTAGAAAATCTTGATAGTAAATCTAACCAAATTTGCCTTGATGTCTCTCTATACATTACACCTTGGGCTATAGAGGGCATGACTGAATTTAGTATCCAGGTCTTTACAAAAGTATTGCATTGTAACCAAATTTGAAACTCCGGTGAATATATAACAGGAGTATCGATAGTTCCATCTATGAAACCAATCTTCTTGGTTATTAAGGCCATTTTCATGGAATGACTCCATGGATGATAATTCTTGTTATTCAACAATGGCTGAACCAAGATCAAAGTTGGATTCTCATTAGGATGCAAATAGAGCGGATTACTTGGCAAAATGCCTTGATTTTGAACTAAAGAATCCATGGAAATCGAACCGGAACTAGTCAGTGAATCAGGAACAAGCAAACAGCAGAAACGTCCCTCTCAAGAATCAACAAACCAGAACCAAAATCTTCTGATAATCTTGACAAGATCACAGTGTAGTCAATGAATCAGGAACATGCAAACAGCAGAAACATCCCTCTCAAGAATCAACAAACCAGAACCAAAAACTTCTGATAATCTTGACAAGATCACAGCGGATGAACAAGAAATCGCTCCGATACCATGAAGAATTTATGAAGAATTCAATAAACTTTTATTGATCATCGAAAATTACAATAGAACATCTTTTATCCGAAGAAAAAACTAAAGAAGAAGAGAAGAAGTACATTGCTGATTTTAGTAAAACTGAAAACTGAACTCTTAACTTAATTCTATGCCTAGTGAGGCTTATATAGAACCTCAGTATCTGGCCTCTTGGTGGTAACCGTCAATAACAACCTTTAACAACCACCTAACTAACTTTTGAATAGTGTACACACTTGATGAGCTTGAACTTGATGATGTGTCTTAAACTCCAATTTAAGGTGGTTCCCTGAAACTGAACAAGAAACACACACACATGCATATATCAGAGTAAAAGACATGTTCATTCAAGTTTCATATCATATCATATCATATCATATACATATATATATATATATATATATATATATATATATATATATATATATATATATATAAGACTTCTTCAAGGATTCAGCATTGAGAACTTTATGATAGGCTTTATGATGTAGTAGATCGATCACCTTCTGTTGCATTTGCAAAGATGTTTTATTCATTTAAGCACTTTATCTTCAGTAACATCAATTCCAGCAGCTCTATATCTCCAAATAACTAGTACTCATTATCATCTCAACTGTCTTTAATTATCGGATGATGATACATCCACTATATTTTTATCCATGATATTTTCCACAATACTATCAACACTATCCACGACCCATATTAATAAATGATTCATCATTTCAATTAAGGGGATAAAGCATGTAGTGGAAGTGACACTACACAAATGTATAGTGCGGCACATATCATTTCCCTTAATTTATTAGTCTACAAATTAAATAAGACTCTTAATGCACAGATCAAATGCAAGAAGTCTAAAAAAAAAAATTGCCTTCAGAATTATAAGACTCTTATATGTGTATACGGAAATTTTATTACGGTCCTGGACCAAGTATGACATGGTGATCCAGGAGCAATAGGAAAGCTACAAAACACAAAAGGGCCCACCGTGTAAAATATAAATGCCATTAATTTACATTTTTACCTTTCTTATAAAGATTTTCATTGGTGGACAAGTGTGATATGATGATCCTGGATCACCATAAAACCACTGATGTGTATAAAGTGAACATCACTCTTAAGGCATTACTCCTCTTATACATCATGCATGTGATGACATGAAACTCACTAAGAGATCGATTCATTCACATATGCATGCACGATGTTTTTATTAAAAAACAAATTCTAATCGGCCAATAAGTCTTTTCATGAGATACTCATATTCTTTACATTTGTTTTTTGAGGGAAATATTCTTTACATTTAATATATATAAAATATAAACCGGACTTATTCAATCTTTTATTTTTCATTGGTCAATTAATCTGACCAGTAGATTTTGGTTATGGACAATACCTATTCAAAGAACAGAAATCAAATACAAAAAGTCCCGTTTACATGTGACCAGAAGAATAGAAAGACTAGCTAGTCTAAAAATTTGTACGATACAAAAAGTCCCGTTTATATGTGATTAGTGGCAGATCAAGAAATACTTTTCGGTGGGTTCCGTAAATTTTTTTTAAGTAAAATATCTTTTTCACGGGGTTTAAAAAAAATTTATATAATTAAAATATAGAGTTTTAATTTTTTTAGCGGGGTCTGCGAACTCCATTTAGTTATACTTGTCTCTGCCACTGCTTGTGATACACGGAGACTTATGTATTATGACACACAGACGTATGAAATACTTATATACTCGTCTGAAGGCGTATTTGTAATTTTCAAAAGTTTGATACGAGATTTGTAAACGCATATTCATAACTCGGATATGTGAAATAAAGAACCATGTATATTTTTTTTGTATTTACATATATGCCCTCCATATCTAAATCCAATGTTTTCGAAAATCATGCATATATCCCGTATCTCGTATGCATGTATTCGTACTCATGTATCTGTATCCGTGCAACCTAGTTGTTAACTAATTTGCTTTGTTTTCCCCTTAAAAAAAAGTCTTTGTTATTCATCATGTTCTATAAATACTCTGCCAACATGCGCTATGCTATTATGCTAATTAACTATAAGTTATATGTTCTAACTTTCTCCAATATGAAAGCATTGATTATCATCTTAACTTTTCTTTTGCTTCACCAACTTGAATGCCCAGACAAGGGTTCTGTTGCCGGAGCAGGCCGGCCACTGGCAACATTACGTGTAGCGTCTCCGCCGCCACCTCCCCAGTGGGCTCCCTCTCCCATTCCACTAGAGGAGTGGTTGGTTTTGCTACGTCTGCCATTACCAAAACGTTATTGATCATGGCCTGCATGTGAAGTTTTGGTGTGTTTATGATATTTCATGTTTCAAAGGTAAAGGCTGTTTTGATTAACTAAGAATAATTCTGTTTTTTATGTGTAGTGGGATCCCAAATTATATTGAATAAAACTTCTGTACAAGTTCAATTTATATATATAAATTAATGTTGAAGACATTGTATACTACCATTTCCATTTTATTTGTCTATGTTTCTCTTTTGTTTTGTCCCAAAAAAAACGTGTCCAATTTATGCATTAATTGCTAAATTTCTTTAATTGCCCTTCCCTCCTTACCTTATTCAATGAAAAAAAAAATGTAGAATTAAATGCTCCACCGACTTCTTAAAGGGCATATATATGTGTAGAATATTATATCATTTAATGAGATTTAAAGAATTAACTGCATTTTTCTTTTCTAAAAAAAACTACATTTATTTTTAATCCGTATGAGAAGTCAAACTGGACAAATAAAATGCGACGGAAGGAGTATTATGGAATTAGTATAATCTAGAATATTATGGAATTATATTAGGACAATAACCATGTTGGCCTCTCATGAGTCCACCGGCACCACCTCTCCCACGCACACAACCTCCCTTATCTCGTATCTCTCATTCCAACATTCATCAAACATCTATAGATATCCTTGGGTTAGACGAATTATCTGAAGAGGATCGTTTAACTGTAGCATGAGAGCACAAAATTGAGCGTTTCTATTACTAAACTTACCCGTCAAAACGATCATCTATGGAGAGTCCAATCCTCCCATATCATCAAGACCAAGGTATTTATGGCTATGTTGATGGCTTAATTCCACCACCTACGCTACATCTACATGATGAATTTGCCAAACCTAGCTAAATTCGGCATACATTGCTCGTTAAGATAAGACAATCTCATTTTGAGTACCATTACTTCCTTTCAATCAAATGAGGTGTTGATGCAAGTATATAAGCGCCACCACGTCCGGTGGAATTTGGTTGGCTCTCCAAACCTGTTTTATGTCTCAAGCCATGTTGAAATTTAATGCATCTACGCACGGAACTCACTTCCACTAAAAAATAAAAATAAAAAAAATTAAAAAAAAACACCGCCAGAGTGTTCTATGTCAACATCAAACGTCTTACAAATGAATTAGCTATGGCCAGCTACCCTCTTTCTACTAACAATATAATTGCCTATCTTCTAGCAAGGTTGGGACCGCAATATGACTCTCTTATAAGTTATAACAGTGGTTTCTACCCATACCGCCATCATGTTGAAAGAAGTTTATTATGACTGAATCACGCATTCTACATCACCAGCCCATCCTTGTTTCAGCACCTCCGGCGCCGCCCCTTTCTAGCCCCATTTCCGCCAACCTTCACACTTCTCCCATGCATGAAAATACCAGACGTGGTCGTGGCTTCAACCCTAATAGGGGCAGGTCCGGTTCAATAAAAATAGGGGTCGTGCCCACATTCCCCTGACCTCCCTTCTACTATAGCTCCACTCCCACAACATGCTAGATCTGTGAGAAAGTGGGCCACACAGCCCAAATGTGCTGACGGTGGTTGAATTATCTCCTCCTCCAGCACCACGGCCCACTCGTCCGCCCTAAGCCTATGCGACCCAAGCTCAATCGACCTCGTAATCTGACTGGATACCGGATACTAGAGCAACCCACAATCTCACCAAATTCTTCCGCAATCTCAACCTCTCATCAGAACCACATGATGGACCCAAAAACTTCAAGGGATTTATTGTTAAAAAGGATAATTTGAACCTAGATGTAACGCCCGCTCCCAGATACCGAGCCCTAACCCGGAAACGAAACGCTCGTCACATATAATATTAAATAAATTCAATATTATATGTAAGCCTCTACTACGTCGTATCGAGTTTAGCAAACGGAAGCTAAAAAGACTCAGCAAACACCATAAATGCTACTAAGAATGTAAACTCCAAACAAACTAAGGGTAGAAAGGTAACTTACACAATGGAGTAACTTACAACATACGATGTCGAAAGAGAAAATACAACAACTAATCTTACAAAGGTCTTAAAGAAAGTACAACACTTGTCTTATAAACTTGAAATGAAAGTACAACATAATCTAGTACAACATTTATTATAAAAGTACAAAAAAGGAAAGCATCATCATGGCATCAACGTCATCAAATCATCATCGAACTCCTCAACGAGCTCAAGGCTAACATTTTCGTCTTCTCACCCCAAATGCACACAAAACAACATATGTAATTGAGGTAAGTACAAAGTACTTAACAAGAGTAAGAAGCTCATGTATAATTAAGTCTTACAATGAAAAGTTCATTAATTATTATTAAATTATCTTTATGAGACCAACTCAACTCTAGGGTTCACTTCATGCTCATCAACATGTTGTGACTATTGGTTTCTAGCTTAGCTTATCTTTGTACATCATCATTCAAGGGCACTACGCATGAAGAATGTCCACCACGAGATATCGTTTGTAACCTATCAGCGGATCACACCAATAGCCACGAGGGAAAGCCCGATAGTGTACACGTTCGGTGAAGTCCCTTCGTACGTAGGGTCTCAGACTTACGGGGTGGTGTTCCTCCATACGTAGGGTCCAAAGACATACTGAGTTATTCACTTTATCTGAACGCCCCCACATCGCGATAGAGACTTGTACCTTACCAAGAATGGATTGATGTTTAATCTTTTCACTACACAAGTACGTTTATTATTAATTGTTAACTAGCCACCTAAGTATTTTCAAGTAAGCTCCCTCACCTCTACTACTGTCTTTCCTAGACCACTAGACACGGACAAGGCCTAGCACATACACAGACATTGAGGAATGCTAATTCATCAAAGCACAAGCCTATCATATTCTTCCGACGGTCCCGAACTTCAACTCCCTTGAAGAGTACATTCGATGCCGGAACTAAACGCATCAGAAGCTTAATCGAGGCTTGTTCATGTTAATTTAATGTTATTATGTCAAGAAACAACATTTAAAACTAGACTCGGGGATCCAAACTGACTAAACACAAAGAAAGACAAGTCCAGTGCGCCCAAGACCGCCAAACAGACTTTCTTTCCATGCCGTACGCTTACATCGGATTCAGTGCGCCCCAAGATGGATGTGGTGCGCCCGCACTGGATCTGGTGCGCCAGCACTAGGCCTCTAAATATAAAAACAAATATTCTGACTCCTTGGTGCACCCGCACTGGATCTGGTGCACCTACACCAAGCATAGAAACTCCTAAAAACTCAGTTTTATGCATCTAAACGATCACCAATCGATTCCTAACAAGTTTAACACTTTTAGGCACAGCAAAACAACAGAAAAGCATCACTTTTATCAAACTAAACATCACATACTTCTCTAATACAAGTAGGCATTATTTCAATCATTAAAACACCATAAATTATACCCAAAACACAACTTTAACAACATAAGATCTTAATTGAACATTATGAAGATCCCCTTACCTTCTAGCTAGCCAAAAGCAAAGCAAAACATTCAGAAAGACTGCAGCATATCTAGGACTTCAACCCAAACCTAGTTGATCAACCAATTGAACAAAAAACAATTGTGATCAAGAGCTTCTAAACAACAAGAACTACGAATCAACCAAACGAAACCATAAAAACTTGATCCACTCTTGATGAATCCAAAACTGAGGCAAAACTAACCTTAATCCAAACTTGATGATCTTGATGTCAAAAGGAAGCCCTTCTTCCGCTGAATCTGAGCCTTCAAACGATTTTGAAATCTGACAAACGATTATCAAGATCCTTTGAAAACTCTTATGTTTGCTTTTCTGTTTTCTTTTCTTTTTTTGATGCCAAAGTTTGAACTTGAACCTTGAACTTCTGACAACTCCCAAGAGTTATGGGGAGTTTATTTTGTAGAATATAACTCCCAATGAGTTATTACATAGAAAGCCCCCTTTAATTTCCTTTTAAACCCACTAAAGCCCCATAAATACTAAATTTTCCAAAACTAATATTTACTTTACCAAAACTTTAAATCCACAAATATTTCAATATAATATTCCGTTCCGTAAAAGACATGTCCTTACTTTTTTCGAAATGTCGAGATATTACATTCCTCCCCCTTTAAGAGGGGTTTCGTCCTCGAAACTCGTGTATGCTCAAACTGTAGACTGATGAGAGAAAAATACACCCACTAAAATATTGGTCCCCGGCAACGGCGCCAATTTTTTTTGATGAGCGAAAAATTCACCCACTAAAAATACATTTATAAAGACTCGCAAAACCGTGGGTAAACTAACTCTCTAACCGCAGAGTACTGTGTCGATTGCTAGGATAGCTACAGGAGTACGAGGTCGTCCCAAGAGAAATGTGGTTGTGAGTTCAAAGCGAACGTGGTTCTTAGTCTAGGCGATCAAATTTTAGGTGGAGTGATTTATACTAATGCGAAAAATAAAGATTATTCTAACGAGTTTAACTAGGTGATTAAAAAGCATAGCCGAGCCATGATCCAACAAAGTTATCTCCCCACAGAAAAACTTGATAAGGAGTGTGTTTTATCCGATTCGAGCCATATGATATTCACGAGAGTCAACTCTTTATTCTTGCGTTAAGATCTCGAATAGCTCTCACTTAACCCCCACACTAAGTTTATTAACCCTCCCTTTTAGAGAGCTAACTCGCTAACATGGTTGACGAGAATAAAAGCCGTTGAAAAACCTCACAAAAACATAATTTTAACGTATCACTTAGGTTGCCAATCTAACGATTAAGACTATGGTTTAATGATTTTAAAACATGTTTCGCACATCTCGTAAAAATAAGAATTTCACTTAGGCATAGTCCGGATCATCACTTAGATTGTCAATCTAACAATCGTGACTATGATTAGTGATATCCATATCTCACATCTCACCGCAAAAATACATTTATAAGCTCGATGTAACCGTGAACAAAGTTATCAATTTTATTCAAAGTTATTAAAATGATCAAAACAAGTTTAAAACATGAGTTTATCATACTGAACGCTTAATTTAAGCACGACACAACTCCCATCTCGTCTCCCGAGGGTTAATTTTACCCGTTTCACACATATTCGCCTATGTTGAGTTTAACTACTCATATTAACGAAAATAACAACGAAAATAACAAAACGAAAGAAAACAAAACGAAAAAGATAACTACAGCTATATAGATATACGTATAGATATATATATAGATATATATATAGATATAGATATATATATATAATATACGTATATATATATATATTTATACTAATTACATAAAATAAAAGAAAGCATTAAAAAGCGGAAACGAAATTATATTAAAACTATAACTAGTCGGGTTATTACACCGACATTATAACGACATATATTACTACATATAGGCCCCCAAAACATAAAAATAAAATGGAAGAAGATGAAGGAGAAGAGGATAAAAGGGGGCAACGTTGCTGCTGCTGATGCTCTGCTATATATAGGCAAATATAAGGGGGCCGGACCGGGCCGGGAAAGAGCCGGACCAGGCCGGGTATCATCATCACAGATGACTCACCATGATTCTGGATCCTTCGATTGTGTATTTATTTGTAATAAAACTTCTAAAATTCATATCTTGAGTTGTAGACCTCCAAAAATTATGATTCAAACGTCAAAATTAAGCTCTCGGAAAATTCTTCAACTTTCATGAAGGACACTTCTTCAGAAAACGCCTTTTTGATGGGTCATTCCCATTACGCGTCGTTTTACGACATTTTCCTTAATACAAAATCAATTAGCCACTTGACCACCATTTGTGTTGTAGAAATCCGATTGACTGTTCTCGGTGAAATTTATGGTTTTTATCGCATTATTAGAGAACAATATCTTTCGTATTTTGGTAATTTTTAGAGGAAATTATGTGTTTAAGGCTTGAATTTGAATAATGGGTTTAGAAGTGTCAAAAGTGTAATTTGGGCGCTTTTATGTGTTAAATTTATTGAATTATTATTATTTGGGGATGACTACATGTTTTCCATGTTTTATCTATTATGTAGATGCTTAATTTCGAGTGCATAAAGAGGATAAATGAGGCTCAATTCGAATTATAAGAGATAAATATGGAATTGGCTTGAAGAAGAATGGATAACTATGAAGAAATCCGATCTCTCGAGATATTGGACGGGCGCCCACTCGATCCGGACGAGCGCCCAGAGTGAATCAAGGCGTCCATGAAGCGTCCAGAGTCATATTTTACATACGAGTCTCCAGACGTAAGTTTAACGAGCGCCTCGAATCTCCGTCCCAAATAAATGAACGAGCGTCCCATGACCTTGGGCGGGCGTCCAAAGGCCGACTTAACCCTAGCCGACCTAAAATCCTATAAATAGCAGCGTGTATTAAAACCTGAGGACATCCCACACGCATCATTCACTCATAACAAACCCTAGCAAACGCATTATTCAAGGAGGAGAGTCAAAGATGTATCTCTCCATTCCAATGATTATGTCTAACAACATGATTGTTGGCTAAACGCATAGCAGATGGAACAACCGGAGGATATCACATCAACGCTATCACAACCATGATTCGTTAGTTTATCTTTAGTTATGAATTTGAGTACTTTGTTTTATTTATCGTTTGAATCCTGATTTAATTGCTAAGAGTTTCATTAGATAGGAATGTCAACGAACCTCTATGTTGTTTGAATTTTTATGGAAATATAATTCAACAATAGTTTTTTTATTTCAATCGATACAATTGATGACGTTTTGAGGAATCTTATATCGTTAATTGGGTATTGCAATTTGGGAACGAATTGTTGATCTTGTTATGAATGTTATTTGTTTTTCTTGGAAAAGTAAACAAACCTTAGAAATTGATCTAAAGGAATTTAGTCGGTTTCGTGATTGATCATACCAATAAAACTGTATTCGAATCATAAACTGGTTGTCTGATCGTTGAGTGATAGATTCTAGGTGTTCTAACTTTGTTTCCCTTTATAATTTGATACAAAAATCGTTTGCTTCAACGTTAGTTTTAAGTTCTAGTTTTACAAACCCTAGTTTTCTCGCACTTTTCATTGTTGTTCATAGTAGTCGACGCTGCTCACGATTCGAACGCCCGTCCGTTAGATTTCGTTTTGCACGCCGTCCACAATAGTGAACGCCGTCTGGTTTGTCTGCTTTTCTTATTTTTTGCTTGTTTTATTCTGCTTTTAGTTTTAGTTGATAGTTTCAGTTTATAGTTAGATTAACCTTAGTTTTAGGTAATAGTTCGTGACATAACCAACTTAGGAGTTATATCTTAATCTGACATCTGTACGATTCCCTTAGGACGACTCGGCAACACCTTATACTACGTACCTTATACTTGGGGTGTTCCGATAATATAAATTTAAAACACGTTTTTATCGAACATTGACTTGATTCAAAATCCATTGGAAAGATTTCTTGAAGATATACAACTTTTATTAAGGAAACTTCTTCAGAAAATGTCGTTTTGATGAGCCATTCGTATTACGAAGATATTTCGGGATTTTTACTAATCCGAATCGGTTAGTCATTTGACTACTATTTGAGTTGTAGACCTCCAATTGACGTGATTCAAAGTGCGTTGGAAACCTTATGTGAAGATCTACAACTTTCATTAAGAAGTCATCCCCTGAAAATGCCTCTAAGCTGGGTCAAATCTCCGTCGAAAATATGTAACGATTCAAGTACTTAGGAAAAACGACCCTTTTGAACTCGTAAGCTTGTGGCACCTTCTTCTAACCCTCTAAACACCTCTTTTAGGGCTCAAAACATGTCGTTACGTAGGATCTTGGTCTACTTATGATTCTGCAATAAATCACCAAAATACCAAACGTAAATCCGACACGACACTCCGGTTACTAAACCGGTACAAAAGCTAGTAAAAACACATAAAAACACGATATTTTACAAAATAGTCACGACTTATATATTTTTATGAAATTTAGGAATTAATGACTTTAATTGATATAAAAGTGCTCGAAATGATATCAAAAGTGGGTTGAAAAGTTATAAAAATAACGGTGAATTTTTCCGTTATCATAGACCTTCCTTAGAAACATTCTCTTCAACACCAACCAAACTGAAGCTTCACTTGATTCCCATTGTCAATAACTAACCGATTCTGATATTGCTAACCACTGAACCAAACTTTACTGATTCCCAAAATGAGCCAACTCTTGTATACTCAACTCAAAACCGATCAACCACAACTTGAACCACTGAAACCGCAATAACTACTCTTGTACTCATCTTCCCTGAAGACTTTCTTAGTTCAATAGTCCAAGTAGACAATCTCTTGGGTAGCCAGCCTATACCAAGAGACATACCATGTCCGTAAAATCCAAAACTATAACTTTATTCTTGCAACGGTAGTTCCAACACAACCAACCATTTGTAAAACATCCTAGCAACCTTGATTACTTTATCCAAAAGGTGTTGTTATAAACAAGGGATCCTTGAGGTTGTTCTTACAAAAACTGAGGTGGGTACCTGATTTTGAAACCAATCAACACGTTCCAACTGACTCACAACTGTCTGACCCATGTCTTGGACCAAACCACTCGCTTCTTACTGAGCCATAGAACTTCCAATTCAAACTTACCTACACAAGTATCTCTGAGGTTACCTCCCATTCTGAAGGATCAGGAAGGATCAGAATGTTACTATATGGTCTAAAGAAACTTATCTCAAGAAGAAAGCCTAAAGGACGCTTTCGCTCGATACCAATCAGAACGCCAGGCTCCCGATACCGAGTCCTTATCCTGAAATGAACGCTTCAAGCACGTATAATATTAAATAAATTCAATATTATATGTAAGCCTCTACTACGTCGTATCGAGTTTAACAAATGGAAGCTAAAAAGACTCGGCAAACACCGTATGTAACGCCCCGAATTTTATGGAATAAAACGAGAAGGGTATAGTTGTCAAATAATAATAATAATAATAATAATAATAATAATAGTTTCTTTCTCGTAGTAATGTCGAGTCAAACAATAAAAGTACAACATTAGTTCGCCTTCCATCTTTGTCGACTCTCTCCTTGTATATGCGTATTTGTATATATATATTAATTTTATATATAGACACCATCTGCAATTTTCCATCATTAAGTTAAATATAATATAATTATATCATTGAATATTTAATTTTCATTGCATGTAATATTATTTTATATTTTGAAAATAACTGAAAATCATTTAAGAATTATGTTTCTCAACTATTTATAAGAGATAATTAAGTTGAACTGCAGTTACATATTTAATGATGTACTTAATAATTTAAACTGATGTTTAGCTTAACTCCAAATAGGTTAGTGGACTTCAATTGTCCTTATCCGTTACAAACTGAATAGTATACATACCCAGGATATATATATATATATATATATAATTCCGGTATCCACTTTTCTATTCATTTAGAAAATCTTGTCATCACCATCAATCTAAGCTATATGAAAAAAATTGATCACCCTCTCTGTTTGATAGTTTACCATATCTATATGCCGATTCTGTCGTCATTTCCGTTTAGCCATAAAATACACCCCACTCGATGCATTTGCACATCAAACCCATGGTCGAGATAAGCCGCCAAGAATCCACCATTACCTAAACTTCTGCATGCATCTTAATATTCTTCACCTTCTCAAAAAATTCCACCGATTGATGCGGTGATTGCAGTTGACCTATATGGTCCAAAAAGAAACGTTTGAGCAATAGGATAATGCCCTCCATTTATGCCCTTCAATTTCCGTACGCGTAACTTTTGTTGTAGCTAACTAGTCGGCTAGAATGAGGAGCAGATTTTCGGCGACAGGAATTGGGAAGTGTGGTTCATAATTTTGGAATGATGGGAACAATATTGATGGAAAATGAAGTTTTGGGATAGATCAAAATCAAACTTTATTTGGACAAGGGTGTAAGTCAATATCTTTGGTTGGATCTATGTATATGAGGTTGAATGAAATGGTAGTGATTGAATTTCTTTCAGCATTTTCGGAGATTTTCGAAGGTACACGATGGTGAATGATTTAGTTTTGTGCCAACCGTATGGATTCTGAAGTATGGTCATGTATCTCACAATATAATTGGTTAGCTCAAATCTGAGGTGAGTCTTTTATTTTGATATAAAACCAATGTGTGGCTTTTAAGTATTTTCAAGCATTTTATGTATAGTGAATATAACTTTTAAACTCAGAAGTCGTTTTCGAATACTTTCTTAAAAATTACTAAAGCAAAATGTTTCATTAATAATCGATTGCTTTGAAATTAGTGCATCTTTTAAACAATAAAATGATACTTGGAATACTTGCTCGCCATTTCGCTCATCTCGCTGACACGAAAGTGTCAAGGCTCGTGGCTAGGGAGATTAGAGTTCTTGCTCTTGGAGAACGGCTAGTCACCGGTCTCGGGGCCTCTTGACTCGAAGTCTTTCCGACAGTAGCTAGAGTGCTCACTCGTAAGAGTGGGGACGGTACCTTTTCCCCGAAGATTCATGCTACAGCCGGGAAAGCAAGGGCTGACGGTTGGTGCGTGGGTCCTAGGGCATGGATAGGGTTGGCTGGAGCCGTGTAGGAGGTTTGCACGGTGAAGGTTGATTCTTTTCCCTGACAATCGGCCGGAGTTGTCAGGCATGGCTAGTTCTCGTGGAGTGCGGTTGAAATCCATATGGTAAAACGGTGTTAGGGCGGTACTTGACTCATCGGCTCGGCCAAAGTTGGTGCTTGTAAAATAAACTCGACATGTTTTTCCTTAATGCTCGTGCACTACATAACTTTTAAAATTGACTTATTATTTTTGCTCTTTCTTTTATTTTTATTTTCAAGAATTATTTACTAACTCGTTTTGCAAGATTAATAAAGGTTTCCGCTGCAAATTTTATAAAAGTTGTTTTTTTAATATTTATAAATATATATATATAATATAGTATAACACTTGCACACGTGGCTCATACCAGCCCTTTGCTGACGCCTCATTTTTCTTGTTTCTTTGTTTTTTTTGCTTCCCCTTTTATAAATACATATATACAGGTTTTTGATCGAGGCATAAAGAAGAGTAGAGATGATGTTAAACGAGATCCGAGGAATAAAAGAAATTGATGTTATGGATTAGACCGCGCATAGTGAGTTAGTTAGTTATGAATCTTATAATTTTATTGGTTGTAATCTTGTAATGGAATTAGATAGTGATTTATGTAAATTTGATTTGTGGTAATATTATAATCAAGTTTGTAAATGAAGTGTTGGTGAATTATTTAGTGAATAATCTTGGGTTTTCTAGTATTGTTATTGAAGTCGCGGCGAGAGCTTCGCAACCCCTTCTAGAATGACCCCAGTGGACCTAGGGGTCGGGAGTAGGGTATTACACCGTAAATGCTACTAAAATGGAAACTCCAAACACACTAAGGGTAGAAAGGTAACGTACAACAACGGAGTAACTTACAACATACGTTGTCCAAAGAGAAGATACAACAACTAATCTTACAAAGGTCTTAAAGAAAGTACAACACTTGTCTTACAAAATTGAAATAAAAGTACAACATAATCTAGTACAACATTTATTATAAAAGTAAAAAATGGAAAGCATCATCATGGCATCAACGTTATCAAATCATCATCGAAATCCTCAGTGAGCTCAAGGCTAACATATTCGTCTTCTCACCCCAAATGCACACAAAACAACATATGCAATTGAGGTAAGTACAAAGTACTTAACAAGAGTAAGAAGCTAATGTATAATTAAGTCTTACAATGAAAGGTTCATTAGTTATTAATATCGGTAGAGGGTACCTACGTGGGGCATTTATATATGATGGCATTCATATAGGACTGGACCGATTTAATCTGAATTTCTCGATATAATTCCGTAATCGAGAAATCTTATTAAATCATTAGATGATCATATATGGATCAACCTTAATCCTGAGGTGATCACAGGGTGCTGCTTGTCTCGGGGTAGTGTTTGATGTGTTAGTTACGGTTCACTTAAATATGTGTTCCAAGCCACTTCTCATTGGCACTATCTCCTGATGAGTGAGTAGTTCTGATTTTCACAGACATGGAATCCATTCATTCCTACGGAAGTAGAGAGAGACAAATCCCTTTGTTTGTTAGCCCTAAGAAAGTGATCGATCGGCCGAGTTCATATTAGACTAATTGTTCACTAGTCAGATATGTGAACTAATTGATCATCAGGGGGTTAATGGTAAATAAGGATAAGATATTCTGAGTCGGGTTCACGGAGACTTCCTACTCAGAATGGACAGTCTATGGAGGGTTAATCCGTATGTAGTGATTATATCAATGGACACTTATTCACTCTATGGGTTGAGTATAAGTATACATCTATAATCGGTAGAGTTCAGTTTCGGGTTTATGGTGGCGTAATCCCGGAATTAATAATTAATGTACTTATTATGTTCGATGAATAATTAATTATTGGAGCTACTGGTTATAGGTCCATGGTCCCCAATGTGGCTTCTATAATTCGGGCTGATATTCTTGTTATTTGGGCCTCAGTGATAATTAATTGGCTGGGCTAATTAATTGATATGCATGGATATTATTTAGTTGGGCTAAATAATATAATACACATAAAAGAAATTTTATGTGGCTAAAAAAACCCTAGCATGTGGCGCATATTTGTCTCCTTTTAGCACAAGAATTAATTTTCTTGTGTTATGGAAAATAAAAGATATTCTTGTTATATGATTGGTTGGATGACTTGTTATTTGATTTCCTATTGGTCAATACATGTCACAATTAGTCATTAAGGAAAATATCCTTTTTTTTGTTTAATTATTTATTTATTTAATTAATTAAAACTTGGAGACCAAGGATTTACTCTCCTATAAAAGGAGAGTTATTCCAAGTGTAGATGGCATTGAAAATTTCACCACATCACCATAAAAAGAGAGAAAATTTGTTTTTTCTCATGCAGGGTTTTTGTAGAAGAAAAACTCTAAGTTTTTTCTTGGTGTTGCATATCAAGAGAGGTGCTTTTATCAAGAAGGGTGTCCACCAACCACCGCTTGGAGAACACATTGGAAGATCAAGGCTTCTCTTCCCACTATTGGTAATATAATCTTAACCCCTTGTAGTAGTTAAATCCTTTATTTATGTATTATGATATATAAATCGTGATACATCCATTGCAAGATAGATCTAATTCGTTTAGATCTGAGCTCCTACATCCTTCATGTGGTATCGGAGCCAGTTCCACGATTTATATAGTCATAATCATAATTAAACGATTTAAAGGAGTGGAATTGCATGTAGATAAATTTTATTTCTTGTTTTATGCATTTATAATGATTAGTTGTTGTGGTTGAAGAGATGGATGGGGGGTTGGCACTGTTTACCCGTTAGATCTATTGTAAACTCATATAAACGATGAAAATTCGTTCATATGAGTATAGGAAATTATGTAATTTATTTATTACAATTTTAATTTCCAGAAAGTAGATCTGTTTAGTAGTTGTTTAGTTTTTTTCGTTTTTCCCGTTGATAGAGCCGTTGAAACGACTATCCCTCCGGTCAGAATCAATATTACAAGATGATGAACAAGTCCAAAAAATTTTGCGTCGATCGGAGTCCGTCTCCATATCCGTTCGTTGCTGCAAAGAGGCTGCTGTAACAGAAATACGCAGGATTCACAGAAACCCTACCTGTGACTTCCTCGAATTTTTGGAAGGGTTTGGACCGTTGAAACAAAAATCCGACGGTTCACATTAATAAAAGTGGAGTTTTAGACATGTCATAAAAATTTCAGGTCGATCGGATTTCATCTCGATTCCAGATCGGCCTCGGGAAGTCACTGATGCGCTGCTGTAAGAGACAGATTCAGCAGCAAGTTAGGCGGCTCGCTGGAGAAAATTGACAAGTCAAAACTCCGATCCAACCGTCCATATTGAAGCCAAAAGAGTAGAGAACAGATCTGGAAAGTTTCGTCACGATCCAAGTTTGTTTGGTTTCCGATCATCGAAGAATTTGAACTGCTGCAGATTTTGTTAGCAAGTAGTAAACCCTAGTTAGGGTTTGATTATTTATTTTCTAATAGGTTAGATACGGGGGTGCCAACGGTCCATCTCGGTGTTTAGTTTCCGCACTAGTATACATGTTTAGATTGTATGTGTAGAACCGGAAAATTGCCAAGACATGCATCATATCATGAATTCCACTCCATATGCATACATGTAGAAATTAATTCGAGGAATTAGTTAGGCATGTATAAAACACGCAATTAGTTTTAATTAATTGTTTTATATTAATTAGAAACTAATTAGGGTAAAAACCGAGGATCACGGGTATTTTCAATCGTCGAGGTTGGGTGATGGATTCTCGGTGAATCCCACTCTGCGAAAGCATAAGGAATAAAATCCCGAAACCTCGTGGTTAAGGTGTTGGATTTTCGGTGAATTCCACCTTACCTAGACGAGATTACGTTTTTTGTTCCGTAGTGTCTACGTGAAAGTTTGATGTTTAAGGATATAATCACGGGCAAACATGGTTCGAAAGTGGTTTAACCACGGTTGGGTGGTCAACAGTAGCTACGGCTCGATCGACTTCACCTCCACGTGTGGCGTTTGCACGGAGGTCCGCAAGGCCGAGCCATCCGAAGAGCCACTACGGCTCAACGGAGCTCCCTAGTCTTGACCCGTCCGACGGCCACATATGTTCCAACGAATAGGTCGGGTGGGCTAGCCCACATAACCGACAACATTTGGGCTATGATTTATTGTTCCTTAATGTAACATCAAGTCCAATAACGTGATCAAGAAACCCACCACTTTTTCAAAATATTGAGTGGGAGCGGAGAGGCGACACCGATGACCCCACGACCTCTCTACTGTTGACACAAGCAACGTGAGAGAATGGTGACGCCTCGTGCGGCTTTGATTTCGCCCCTAAGGAAGGCCTTCACCGCTATCAAAATTCAAGGCTTGGTTTCCAAAGGATAGGATTTTGGGTACTGTCAGGTCACCGACCGACCCTAAGGCGGCATACTGGGTCTATCTAAAAATATGAAACAAAGAGGTCACACTCATAAAGGGTATTTTGGTAATACCTTGGTTTGAAAAGGAAAGGTGATTGACGATCACAAATGAGATGTTCGATTCTCAATCTAATCTTCAATATTAATCGAAACCTCTTTGACCTACCCTAAGGCGGCACTGAGGTATTAGATTAAATCCTTGAAACGGTAGGATAGACTATAAGTACTTAGTTTATAGTTCCTAAAATTTATTAGTAGTGTATGATTTGGATTTATTCTCACAATTTTATTTACAACTCATTATACATATCTCTCTAAGGTGCTAGATCACTAGTGTAAAATTGACTAGTAATGACTTCGTTAAAAGTGGTAAGTAACTAGAACGTTGTACTTATTAATCTCACATGCGATTAATTTTTTGGAAGAGGTATTTCTCTTGAGCCTTCAAAACTTAAGTGACGTAAATAAGTATGTCACTGCTGTCACTCGTGCAGTATGAGAGACAACCGTAGTTAGTTTGAAAGATGATTGGGACGATAAAATTCTTTTAGTGAATTTTTAATAGTGTAGTGACTACATGAGAAATTTTCTAATAGAAAATTGGAGAATCATAAATTAAAGTGTCGCTAGTTAGACGGTATTTGGAACCGATAAACTAGTGGGAGCTTTTATCTTATGTTTTTTTTTAATTTATTAGAAAATTAGTCCCACTGGGTAACGCTTTAATTAGACATCCCACAGTTCACGAGTAGTGTCTACTCAACGAACTGCTAGTTCAAGACTATTTCCTTTTAAGGAAAGTTAAGAATGGGAAAGAATGTCTATAAGTGTTAATCATCTTAATCAAGTTTTGAGGCAAAACCGAAACATTAAATAAAGAAAGTATAGGATAAGGAAAGTGATTTCGGATCACTAACCAATGAATCCTTAGCGACTTTCTTAACCGAGTAACTCGACTCGGCAAATAAGTTCTTTGGAAGAACATGAGAGCTTTGCA
Organism: Gentiana macrophylla; assembly: GCA_026214975.1. Taxonomy (NCBI): domain Eukaryota; kingdom Viridiplantae; phylum Streptophyta; class Magnoliopsida; order Gentianales; family Gentianaceae; genus Gentiana; species Gentiana macrophylla. Next base: position 194,395,492 of record CM047805.1, on the reverse strand, counting down.
TTAACGATTAATAGAGTAACAATGGGCGTAATTTCAAATGAGAATAGTGGGAGTGATATAAGGAAATGAATTTGATTCTATCCTTGAACATCACGTAAAAATTTATTTTTCTGTTTACAAATTCGTTGAAACAAATGGATTCACTTTCAACTCGATATATTGTTACCTCATAGAAAGTGAAAATGACATTTGTAGTAATGGATCCGAGACTCGGACTTTTGTTTGATAAAGTCAGAACCACTAAGAAATGCCGAAAAGGTATATGTAACACGTCTTAAACTATTATAGGCGAATGGTTTCCGTATTAAGATAAACGACCCTTCAATATCTATTAATTAGTGCATATATCCTAGAGATAAGACTGACGATCGCTAAGGGTGATTCCTATCTCCCGCCTAGAACACTATCTCAAAAGAACAATGACTAAGTTTCCTTTCAATCGGAAAGGGTAATAGATTTGAGGGTAACATAGCTTGTTCATCATGACCTTCGGGTCTAGTGAGAGATACAAGCTAGTGGGAGTTTTTGAGTGGTGACATTTTGTCCGATAACTACTCGAAACGCGATTTAGTTTATCAAAAGAATACGAGGAGGAGTTTCTGATTTTAGCAGAGAATAGAGTATTCCATGTTCGTAAATAGGCTATAGCATAGTCTTGGGACTGATGCTCAGCCTGCCTCCTAGTGGAATGTTTCTCACTGAGAAAGAAACCATAGACTTGCCCTATATAGTTATTGATGTACTACAATACACTGCTAAACTCGATTAAGATAATTGGTTGCAAAATAACGGTTAACAATTATTATGTAAACCGAGAAGTCTACCTAGAAGATGCTAGTGAATTTATGGATAAGGAGTGACTTCGGTTCACACCACTTCCGTAAATGTAGGCATTTAGCATTTAATGCTTGAAGGTAGGATCGAGATTTTATGATACGTTCGATTTTGACTGCTCGTGAAATGCCTTAATGAGACGAGTGAAGGTTGGTTATAAGATTCTTGAGATCGAATGTGACAGCTCAACTGTCACAAGGCTTCGATAGAATCTATAAGTAATGTGACCTTAAACCTCGAGTACGGTTACCCAAAGGTAGTTACTATCTCGATTTAATCGGACCACGCCCAACATCGGTTGTTGGTGATACAATCGATAAATACTACTAGATCGTAATGTCAATCCACCCAAAACACAAAGGGAGTATGGTTTAACCGTTGACCCATTGTGGTTTTGTGGACTTACATCTCTTGGGGTGATTGATAACCTATGGCTCTTGGTGGGTCAGTATAGGATTCGATCATAGAGGTTGGTTCAAAACCTTATCCTTGTAAATGGAGTTTTAGTACTCCAGCTTGTTTCACCTCTTGTAGAACCACCTGAGTGTCTCAGGCCCAGTGGGAGTAATTGGATCTACGCCGAAAAGAGTCGAATGAATAGGAAAGTTTAAACTTTCAAAGCAAAGTCGAGTGGTATAGGGGTGATTCACGACAAGTAGAGAGTTAACTGCACCTTGAACTCTCTCACCACTCGCCTTGCTAGATTTCGTTAAAAGCGGAAAATAGGGGTGATAACCTGAGACTTTCTTGCCAAAAACGGATTCTCGGATTCATTCGCAATGTAAAGGTCATGGTTAGAACAAATGGCGTGATGATCGCCGGGATTATATCCTTTGTGGATTTAAGAGAACCTCTCGGTCATTTAAAAGTCACATGTTTTAAAATATGTGGATTCTTGACCATAATATTGATAAGTCTTTCGTAGATCGGACATCAATATTGGTAAAGTAGTAGTATTAGTGTTCATGAATGATAACACCAAAACGGTTGGAAACAACATGTGTGTGCAATCAAGTTGGAAATCGACAGCCAAGATTCTCTGGATGAGAGAATTGGACTATATTCTAAGAATCGATTCGGTCAAATTCACGAGAATGAGTCATTGGCTATCCCACCTATCTTATTGAATAAGATGATTATGCATATACGTATGCAACATTCATCAAGAGTAGTCCTACCCTACCTCTCAGGAATGATTCTCTAAATCTTCGGATAAAGAGAAAATAGGATAGAGTCTCTCTTGGATAACGGCAAGTCAGGTTATAACAAGTCAATAGTAGTCAAATCTCGGAATCGAGCATTGAATAACGGTTTAGTACGTCCTCAAGTATCTTTGAAGAACGAGGAATAATGTGCTTGTATATTTGGGTGCAAACTTGAATGTGGTTGACTACACTGATTCTGACTTGTAGTCAGATTAAGGATGATCATTAAGTTGATCTCGGGCTCAGTGTTTACTCATAGTGCTTAGAATTTCCTTTCTGATCTGGGAGTAATTCCAGGTCTAGTGAGCCGATATCACTTCATTGTGAAAACAGTGAAGAGATAGCTTACAAGGATCTTTTCAATCACTAGAGGTCAAAAGCATATTGAGAGAGAGTACCGCCTGATTAGATGGACCGGCGACGTTTCGATCCTAAAGATCGTATCGAGCCGACAACCAAACTAATCAGTGTACCAAGTCGAGTGCTTAGAGGGTACGGCATTGAGGGATATATCTCATCTGCTTTTAGAGCAAGTGGGAGAGTGTTGTGAATAAGATGAGAATGGGTGTGCTCTAAAACAATTATTACTTGTCATTTCGCAAAAGTGGGAGATTGTTAGGTGTGGTGCCCGAAAGACAGCTTTGTGTAATTGTTTTTATGACAGAATTTATCTCACCTTATTACTTGCTTTGTGCTTGTAAGTAATACATCACAGCAAACCCTAAGTATATCAAGATATGTAACCGCTTAACTCAAAGTATGGCATGCACGTGAGGATTGAGTTAGTGGTGATATACTTAAATCTGTTAGTCCGTGGTGAACTTAATCGAGTTTAGGGTCTCTTGATTAAAACACCAATAATGCGCCTGAAACACCTTAGGGTGTGATAGTCTTATCCGACTATCGGTAGAGGGTACCTACGTGGGGCATTTACATATGATGGCATTCATATAGAGTGGACCGATTTAAAGCCGAATTTCTCGATATAATTCGTAATCGAAAATCTTATTAAATCATTAGATGATCATATATGGATCAACCTTAATCCTGAGGTGATCACAGGGTGCTGCTTGTCTCGGGGTAGTGTTTGATGTGTTAGTTACGGTTAACTTAAATATGTGTTCCAAGCCACTTCTCATTGGCACTATCTCCTGATGAGTGAGTAGTTCTGATTTTCACAGACATGGAATCCATTCCTTCCTACGGGAAGTAGATAGATAATCCTCTTGTTTGTTAGCCCTAAGAAAGTGATCGATCGGCCGAGTTCATATTAGACTAATTGTTCACTAGTCAGATATGTGAACTAATTGATCATCAGGGGGTTAATGGTAAATAAGGATAAGATATTCTGAGTCGTGTTCATGGAGACTTCCTACTCAGAATGGACAGTCTATGGAGGGTTAATCCGTATGTAGTGATTATATCAATGGACACTTATTCACTCTACATGGGTTGAGTATAAGTATACATCTATAATCGGTAGAGTTCGGGCTGGGGTTATGGTGGCGTAATCCCGGAATTAATAATTAATGTACTTATTCTGCTCGATGAATAATTAATTATTGAGCTACTCGTTATAGTCCATGGTCCCCAATGTGGCTTCTATAATTCGGGCCGATATTCTTGTTATTTGGGCCTCATTGATAATTAATTGGTCAAGGCTAATTAATTGATATGGATGGATATTATTTAGTTGGGCTAAATAATATAATACACATAAAAGACATTTTATGTGGGCTAAAAAACCCTAACATGTGGCGCCTATTTGTCTCCTTTTAGCACAAGAATTAATTTTCTTGTGTTATGGAAAATTAAAGATATTCTTGTTATATGATTGGTTGGATGACTTGTTATTTGATTTCCTATTGGTCAATACATGTCACAATTAGTCATTAAGGAAAATATCCTTTTATTTTGTTTAATTAATTATTTATTTAATTAATTAAAACTTGGAGACCAAGGATTTACTCTCCTATAAAAGGAGAGTTATTCCAAGTGTAGATGGCATTGAAAATTTCGACCACATCACCATAAAAAGAGAGAAAATTTGTTTTTTCTTGTCTAGGGTTTTAGAAGAAGAAAAACTCTAAGTTTTTTCTTGGTGTTGCATATCAAGGAGGTGCATTTATCAAGAAGGGTGTCCACCAACCACCGTTTGGAGAACACATTGGAAGATCAAAGCTTCTCTTCCCACTATTGGTAATATAATCTTAACCCCCTTTGTAGTAGTTAAATCCTTTATTTATGTATTATGATATATAAATCGTGATCCATCCGCTGCGCATAGATCTAATTCGTTTAGATCTGAGCTCCTACATCCTTCATAAACATCACATACTTCTCTAATACAAGTAGGCATGATTTCAATCATTAAAACACCATAAATTATACCCAAAACACAACCTTAACAACATAAGATCTTAATTAAACATTAGGAAGAGCCCCTTACCTAGCCAAAAGCAAAGAAAAACATCCAGAAAGACTGCAGCACATCTAGGACTTCAACCCAAACCTAGTTGCTCAACCAATTGAACAAGAAACAATTATGATCAAGAGCTTCTAAACAACAAGAACTACGAATCAACCAAATGAAACCATAAAAACTTGATCATCTCTTGATGAATCCAAAACTGAGGCAAAACTAACCTTAATCAAAACTTGATGATCTTGATGTCAAAAGGAAACCCTTCTTCCGCTGATTCTGAGCCTTCAAACGATTCTGAAATCCGACAAACGATGATCAAGATCCTTTGAAAACTCTTATGTTCGCTTTTACCTTTACATTCTTTTCTTTGATGCCAAAGTTTGAACTAGAACCTTAAACTTCTGACAACTCCTAAGAGTTATGGGGAGTTTATTTTGTAGACATTGGAATTTTTTTTGGGGTGTAAAGGACATGTCCAGAAAATAGTGGATTTGGGGTTATGAACAGTGTATTTTTTTTATCACCCATTTTATATTTCCACTGTCCTGATTTCTATTTTTCCCCTCTTTTTTGTCCGTTTAAACCACTGCCCCAAAATTCAATATATGTGATGGTTCAGGTTTGGATATCACTCATCTTGGTTCCACTTTTAGTACTACGCCTTCTCGTACGTATAAATTATCTATTGTTATTGTTGCTCATGCTCTTACCACTCATCTCTTAGATGTCCACCGGTTTGCTACTGATAGTCCATTCTATTTGGAATTTCATGATTCTTATTATCTTATTTAAAGACTATTCACCCACGCCCTTCATAAAGGCTTTGTCCAACATGGCTCATACCACTTCGCATGCTCTTTCAACCGGTTTCCAGGTGAAGCCCATGTCACCCCCTTTCGGTCCATCACCAAAGTGGCATCATTTTCTCGGTCATTTCTTATATCATATTCTCTCATGAGGATCTTCGTCCATATGTCTACTTCCATACCATATAAGTCCCTGGATATTTTATGTACACCATGTCAGTTAGCAAAGAGTCACCATCAAACTTTATATATTTCTGAATTTACTTCTTTTACACCGTCAAAAATGATTTATATAAATGTTTGGGGCCCATGTGCCTTGAAGTTATCTATCTATGGCTCTTGTTATTATGTTAGTTTTTTCGATGATTACACCGAAAGTTTATGGCTTTTGATGGCCAAATTATAGCAAACCAACTTTAACCGGCAGAGAACCGGGTCGGTTGTACTACAACGGCGAGCAAGGTCGATCTCACGAGGAATCAATCAAGTATTACAATCACTTTTGTATCTAGTTCAGCTCACAAATATTGGTGAAGGTATTTATAACTAGAAAAAAATAAAATACTAACTTTAAAAGTATGATAGAAGAAATAGCTAAATTATTGTCAAGAGCACTACTCTCAATACCCTTACCGAATCACTAAGGATGAGCCTTAACCTACCGACCAACCAATAGCTTCTAATGAATGTGTTGTGGGTGCAATCTCCTAAACTGGTCCCTAGGCGCTAATACCACAACCTAGTTACCCTATATCCGGTTCAACAGTCCCCTCTAAGGGATTTAATTGACCTAATATGTTTAAAAACTATGAGACGCTCCGCATCCACCGAATTCACGGTTTAGCTAGAAAAAACTTACCAAGGAACAGGCTGCAAATAATTCGACTAGTTCGTGCATGGCTATCCTAAAACCCTATTTCGCATACTCCCTCGCAAAATATATTTATAAAGGTTATGTGTGTGATCAATTAATGGTTAGCTAATCCACTAATAGCATTAGGTTCAAGTTTTAGGACACAAAACATTCAAAAGATTCAACTTCTAAGTCCTACTCATCCCTAGATCATCGTTTAGGCATCAATTTCGTAGTTCCATCACATAATTTAGCTATAAAAATTTAGCTACTCATAATAAAATCAAGAACGCAAGAAACCATAAATACAATGGTTAACAACATGATAAAAAAAAAACTGAATAAAATTACCACAAAAAGATTGAAGCAATCCACCACTCAAATCGTCAATTCATTGTGTTGTAATAACGAAATAAAATAAATAAAACTGTTGTTGTATGAAAATTTGCAGAAGAGAAAAGCAAAATAAATCTGTTCTAATTCAGGAGAAAAGGTAGCTGCTGTGAAAAAATAAATTGTGGTATAAAAACTGTGTTGAAATTTGAACTAGGAGACATTTTATAGGTCAAAACCGACCTAGATGTTATTTTTCCGGAAATTCTCCCAAAAACAAATAAAAGGCCATGCGTGATGCGTCCTCATTTTTTCTGCTTTTTGTCCCGTCCTTTTCCTGCTTCGTTCAATGCGGTGGGCCCCATACACAAATAATATTTCTATTTTAATTTTTTTTGGTTTGATTTTGATACAAACTATGTGCTTTCGAACGGAAAGGTACTGAGAGCTCCTTTTCCGATCAACACCAATGTCGGGATCCCGACAAAGTTGAATAATAATAGTTTTTCTGAACGTTTGAATTTGAGGCTCGTGTCATTTCTCATACGAACTCCGTTTTGGACGATTTTTGTATCATTGTGATCCTTGTCATGCCCTCTATCACGCCGCACCTATAAAAAAACAAAAAGCAAAGAAGAAAACCCCCAGCGTGACAAATGCCAATAAAACGCACACAATTCACCAAAAAATATGGAGATTTAGGACGTAAACACCATATCGTCTCGTGATTCAACTCGTGGTGAAATGTGCCTATAAAAACCACTTAACTACCCCAAAATTACATCGAATAGGCTACAAATATGGGGTAAAATACACACGCTATAGCAAAGTTGACTCTCATCAGCTTTGTCCTTAGAAAATCAAATATGATATGGAGCATGTTTTGTTAATTTTCAATCTCTGTTGAACGACAATTTAATACCATGATTATACCTTTCCAATGTGACTGAGGTGGGGAATACCATAGTTTAACTCACTATTTATCCTCTATTGGGATTCAACATTGCATTGTCTGTCCCTACCACTACTACAAAAAAGCATAAAGATCACGGTTTTTAAGTGTGATATATTCACATTAGTCACGGCTTCCATAGTGTGGCATAGTGAGGTGTGACATAAAGTACTTTAATCCAATCACAGTTACAAACTATGACCTATTATAATAGTTATCACACTTAGAAACCGTGATCTATTATAGTTGGTATCACACTTAAAAACCATAATCTATTATAACTTCATCACATTGAAAAACTGTGATCTATTATAGTTCTTATCATACTTAAAAACCGTGATCTATTATAGTTGGTATTATTATAGGTTTTATCACACTTAAAAACCGAGATCTATTACAATTAAAACACATTTAAAAACTGTGATCTATTTTAGTTGTTATCACACTTAAAAACTGTGATCTATTATAATTTAAATCACACAAATAAAAGTTTTTTTTTCAAAAACAATATATAAGCGCACATATATTTTTGTCTTTGTCGGGACTCGAACCCGGATACTCTGGATTAACGAGCCACACTATTTACCACTAGGCCGATGCTTTCTTTCATCTAATTTTCGACCACACTTAACTAAGATCTCATTATAAAATACCATATTATTTTAATCACAGTCAAAAACTGTGATTGATTGATGTTTTTGTCTCATTTTTTCTAGAAACCGTGATAATAAAAATTATGATATATTTTAGTTGTTATCACACTTAAAAACCGAGATCTACTATAATTTCAACACATTTAAAAACTGTGATCTATTTTAGTTGTTATCACACTTAAAAACCGTGATCTATTATAGTTGTTATCACTCTTAAAAACCGAGATCTATTAAAATTTCAACACATTTAAAAATCATGATCTATTTTAGTAGTTGTTATCACACTTAAAACCGAGATATATTATAATTTCAATCACACCTAAAAAGTGTGATCTATTATAATTTCAACACATTTAAAAACTCGTGATCTATTTTAGTAGTTGTTATCACATTTAAAACCGAGATATATTATAATTTCAATCACACCTAAAAAGTGTGATCATTCTTTTTTTCAAAACAAAATAAACGCACACATTTTTTGTTGCCATTGGGACTCGAACCTGGATACTCTGGATTAAGGAACCACACTAATTACCGCTGGGCCGATGCCTACTTTATTATCATTTTCGGCCACACTAATCTAAAATATCATATTATTTTAATCACAGTTAAAAACCGTGATTGATTGATGTTCTTGTTTCAGTTTTCGTAAAAACCGTGATAATAAAAACTGTGATCTATTTTAGTTGTTATCACACTTAAAAACCGAGATCTATTATAATTTAACACATTTAAAAACTGTGATTTATTTTAGTTGTTATCACACTTAAAAATCGTGATCTATTATAGTTGTTATCACACTTAAAAACCGAGATCGATTATAATTTCAACACATTTAAAAACTATGATCTATTTTAGTAGTTGTTATCACATTTAAAAGCCGAGATCTATTATTATTTCAATCACACCTAAAAAAGTGTGATCATTTTTTTTCTTCACACCTAATAACTGTGATAAAAAAATTAAGTGTGATAAATATACATTTTACTTGTCTCGGTTTTTTAAAAGTGTGATACTTATCTTTAGATAAGTGTGATCTATGTCTCTTTTCTTGTTAGTGGATATAATTTGTCTTACTTTTTCTATAGTTGTGAGAAAATATCATGAATTCAATCCACGCTTTAAAATGAGATTAATTGATATAATTTATCTCACTTTTTCAATAACCGTGACAAAAATATCAGACCAATTTAGTCACAGATTAAAAGTGTGATTGATTGGTATAATTTATCTCGTTTTTTGAATAACTGTGACAAAAATAATATATCAATTCTGTCACTGTTTGTGAGATTGATTGATATAATTTATCTCGCTTTTTAGAAACTGTGACAGAAATATCATATCAATTCAATCACAGTTTAAAAATGAGATTGATTGAAATAATTTATCTCGGTTTTCCAATAACTGTGATATAAAAATCATATCAATTAAGTCACACTTTAAAAATGAGATTGATTAATATAACTTATCTCAGTTTTTCAATAAGTGTGACAGAAAGTTGTAAGTGTGATATATATATTTTCGTTGTCTCGGTTTTACTGAAACTGTGATTGTTATCTTATCTTAAGTGTGACATATATCCTATTTTGTAGTAGTGTACACACAATAACAAATGAGTGCCATCGAGCGTTCTCAAAGGAAAATAGTTGAAGTTGGTCTTGCCTTCGTTTCTCATTCTAATATCCTTGCAATATAAGGAGGATGTCTTTCTTACCACCGCATATAGCATAAATCGCCTCCTTAAGCGTGTCTTGAATTACAAATCCCTATTTGAAATAGTCCATGGTCGTCCTCCCGATCATTCATTCATTTGTGTCATTAGTTGTGCATGTTGGCCTCAGCTCCGTCCTTAAAACAAGTACAATATAAACTTCTGTTTCAAGACGTGTATCTTTCTTGGTTACAGTCTTTCTCACCATGGTTGCGAATGCCTTGATTTATCCACTAGCCGGTATCATATCTTTATTCATGTAGTGTTTGATGAATTTTATGCCCGTATACAACTTTCTCCATGCCTTTCACACCTTCCAATATTATTGTTCCTTCTCTCAATACTCTTACTACTTGACATCCTCAGCCAATACCCACACTCACCATCTCCCAGTCATAGTCCCATATTAGTGATTCTCCACTCTCTTCCCCATCATCTCCAGATCCCACTCCTTTGTCATCCTCCTCCGATTTGTCTGATTAGTCTTCATATATTCCCCCGCATCGCATGGTTACTCATTCCAACCCAATACACTCAAACCAATACACATGCATGACTTCTTCCTCTAACATGTTCCAAAGGCTCTCTTGGCCTCTACTACCACCTCTTAACATACTTTCTACACTGAAGCTTTCAAACACCAATTTTGGCGTGATGCTATGAGACAATAGACCAATGCTCTCACTGCTGCATGGACGCATGGGAACTTGTTCCTTTCCATTCCGTTGTGAATGTTGTAGGTAACTAATGGGTCTTCAGGGTTAGACATCATACATATGGATAGATTGAGCACTACAAAGCTTGTCTGGTCGCCAAGAGTTACCATCTGGCTAAAGGGATTGACTTTTATGAGACATTCGGTCCGATGGTCAAACCCATCACTGTGCGTATTCTGCTTCTCTTGCCACCTCCAACTGTGGCCTATTAGACATGTGGACATCCAAAATGCCTTTTTGCCCGGCCACCACTTATAAGAAACAGTATATATGCAGCAACCTCAAGGTTTTATTCATCCACATTGGCTTCATCACGTGTCCAACCTCAAGAGAAGTCTCTATGGTTTACGTCAAATCCACGTTCCTGATTTTCACGTTCTATTAAATCCTTGCTCAAATTGGATTTAGCGTCTCTAAGGCAGACACCTATCTTTATATTTTCTCTCGCAGCACTAATCATATTTACATTCTCATTTATGTTGATGATGTTATTATTGCAGGTACCTCAGCTCCTAAAATACAATAGGTTGTTGAATATCTTGGCTTGCACTTTTTTGTCAAGGACCTTGGCATTCCTTTGTATTTCCTTGGCATTGAGGCTCTTTCTACTTCTAATGGTCTATATCTCAGCCAAATCAAGTATATTCTCTAGCTATTATGAAAACCAGGTATAGACAAGTCCAAGCCCTGTCAAATGCCCATCGAAGCTAGTAGCCGTCTTCAGCAATCGGGTAGTTCACCTTTCCTTGATGTCTTTCTCTATTGCACTATTGTTGGTGGCGTTGAAAATATCTCCAATTCACTTGGCCTATTATTGCTTTCGTTGTCCACAAAGTTAGCAAGTTTATGCATTCACCTACTAAAGATCATTGGCAGGCGGTCACGTGCATACTGTGGTATCTCAAACACAACATCTCCGAAGTCTTATTCATATCCCATTCTTCCTATATTACTTTACAGGCTTATTCCAATGTTGATTGGGATACTGATCCTGATAATCGTCACTTTGTTGGAGCTTATTGTGTTTTCCTTGGCACCAACTTAATTAGTTGACGCACAAAACTGTTAGGTGTAGTGCCCGAAAGACAATTTGTGTAATTGTTTTTGATAACAGAATTTATCTCACCTTATTACTTGCTTTGTGCTTGTAAGTAATACACTGCTGCAAACCCTAAGTATATTAGTATGTAACCGCTTAACTCAGTGTATGGCATGCACGTGAGGATTGAGTTAGTGGTGATATACTTAAACTGTTAGTCCGTGGTGAACTTAATCATAGTTTAGGGTCTCTTGATTAAAACAACAATAATGCGCCTGAACACCTTAGGGTGTGATAGTCTTATCCGGACTGCCGGGTAGAGGTACTACGTGGGGCATTTATATATGATGGCATTCATATAGACTGGACCGATTTAATCTCAATTTCTCGGTATAATTCCGTAATCGAGGAATCTTATTAAATCATTAGATGATCATATATGGATCAACCTTAATCCCGAGGTGATCACGAGTCTGGTGTCGCTTGTCTCGGGTAGTGTTTGATGTGTTAGTTACGGTTCACTTAAATATGTGTTCCAAGTCACTTCTCATTGGCACTATCTCATGATGAGTGAGTAGTTCTGATTTTCGCAGACATGAAACTCATTCCTTCCTGCGGGAAGTAGAGAGACAGTCCCCTTATTTGTTAGCCCTAAGAAAGTGATCGATCGGGCGGAGTTCATATTTAGACTAATTAGCTACTAGTCGCTTATGTGAACTAATTGATCACCTTGGGGGTTAATGGTAAATAAGGATAAGATATTCGAGTCGGGTTCACGGAGACTTCCCACCGAAATGGGCGATCTATGGAGGTTAGTCCGTATGTAATGATTATATCAAGGGACGCTTATTTACTCATAGGGTTGAGTGTAATTATATGTCTATAATTGGTAGATTTCGATTTGGGTTTATGGTGACGTAATCCCGGAATTAATAATTTAGTGTATTTATTATGTTCGATGAATAATATATTTAATTATTGGAAATTTCTTTGGTTATAGGCCCATTATTCCCAATGTAGCTTCTATAATTCGGGTTTATATTCTTGTTTATTTGGGCCTCGAGAAATAATTAATTGGTTGGGCCAATTAATTGATATGCATGGATATTATTTAGTTAAATTAAATATTTTAATACACATAAAAGACATTTTATGTGGGCACAGAACCCTAGATGTGGCACCATTTATGGTCTTTTTAGCACAAGAATTAATTTTCTTGTGTTATGGAAAAATAAAAGATATTCTTGCTATGTGATTGGTTGGATGACATGTTATTTGGTTTCCTATTGGTCAATGACATTTCACAATTATTCATTTAGGAAAATATCTTTTTATTTAATTTAATTAATTAAAACTTGGATACCAATGATTTACTCTCCTATAAAAGGAGAGTTATTCCAAGTGTAAAACACACTTGTATTTTCGCCCCACACACCAAAAAGGAGAGAAAAAAAATAGTTTTCTTGTCTTGAGTTTTTGAAGAAAAAAAACTACAAGTTTTTTTTGGTGTTGCATAACAAGGAGGTTCTCATATCAAGAAGGGTGTCCACCAACCACCGTTTGGAGAACACATTGGAAGATCAAGGCTTCTCATCCTAAGATCTTGGCTTCTCTTCTTTCTATTGGTATGATTTTCTTAACCCCCTTGTAGTTGTTAAATCCTTTATTTATGTATTGTAATATATGAATCGTGATCCATCCGCTACGCATAGATCTAATTCGTTTAGATCTGAGCTCCTACATCCTTCATGTGGTAGCAGAGCCAGATTCCACGATTTATGTAGTTATAATCATAAATAAACGATTTATAGGAGTGGAATTGCATGTAGATAAATTTTAACTTTTTATATGCATAGATAATGATTGGTTGTTATGGTCGAAGAGATGGATTGAGGTTGACACTGTTTACCCGTTAGATCTATTGTAAACTCATATAAACGAAGAAAATTCATTCATATGACTATAAGAAATTATGTAATTTATTTGTTGTTGCAATTTAATTTCCTAGAAGTAGATCTGTTTAGTTGTTGTTTAGTTTTTCCGTTTTTCCCGTTGATTGAGCCGTTGCAACGACGATCCCTCCGGTCAGAATCAAGATTAAATGTTGAAGAACAAGACATCAAAATTTGGGGTCGATCGGAGTCCGTCTGAATATCCGTTAGTTGCAATAAAGTGGATGCTATAACAGAAAAACGCAAGATTAACAGAAACCCTAGCTGTGACTTCCTCGAATTTCTGGAAGAGTTTGGACCGTTGAAACGCAAATCAGACCGGTCAGATTAATAAAAGTGAAATTTTAGACGTGTCATAAAAATTTCAGGTCGATCGGGTTTCATCTCGATTCCCGATCGGCCTCGGGAAGTCACTGATGCGCTGCTGTAAGAGACAGATTCAGCATCAATTTGGGCGGCTCACTGGAGAAAATTGACAAGTCAAAACTTCGATCCAACCGTCCATATTCAAGCCCGTGGAGTGAAGAACAGATCTGGAAAGTTTCATCACGATCCAAGTTTTTTTGGTTTCCCGATCTTCGAAGAATTTGAACAGCTGCAGATTATGTTCGAAAGTAGTAAACCCTAGTTAGGGTTTGGTTAATTTATTTTCTAATAGGTTAGATACGGGGGTGCCAACGGTCCATCTCGGTGCTTATTTTCCGCACTAGAATACATGTTTAGATTGTATGTGTGGAACTGGAAAATTTCCATGACATGCATCATATCATGAATTCCACTCCATATGCATACATGTAGAAATTAATTCGAGGAATTAGTTAGGCATGTATACAACACACGCAATTAGTTTTAATTAATTGTTTGATATTAATTAGAAAATAATTAGGGTAAAAAACCGAGGATCAAGGGTTTTGTCAATCGTCGAGGTTGAGTGATGGATTCTCGGTGAATCCCACTCTGCGAAAGCATAGGGAGTAAAATCCCGAAACCTCGCGGTTAAGGTGTTGGATTCTCGGTGAATTCCACCTTACCTAGACGAGATTACGTTTTTTGCTCCGTAGTGTCTACGTGAAAGTTTGATGTTTAAGGATTGGATAATCACTGGCAAGCTTGGTTCGAAAATAGTTTAACCATGGTTGGGTGGTCAACAGTAGCTACGGCTCGATCGACTTCACCTCCACGTGGCGGCGCTTGCACGGGGTCCGGCAGGCCGAGCCATCCGACGAGCCACTACGGCTCAACGGAGCTCCCCTAGTCTTGACCCGTCCGACGGCCACATATGTTCCAACGAATAGGTCGGGTGGGCTAGCCCACATAACCGATACCATTCGGGCCTATGATTTATTGTTCCTTAATGTAACATCAAGTCCAAAAACATGATCAGTAAACCCACCACTTTTTCAAAATATTGAGTGGGAGCGGAGAGGCGACAAATGACCCCACGGCCTCTTTGTTGACTCAAGCACCGTGAGAGAATGGTGACGCCTCGTGCGGCTTTGATTTCGGTCCCAGGAAGACCTTCACCGCTATCAAAATTCAAGGCTTGGTCTCCTAAAGGATAGGATTTTGGGTACTCGCCGGTCACTTATCGACCCTAAGGCGGCACACACTCGGGTCTACCTAAAAATCAAACAAGAGGGTCACACTCATAAAGGGTATTTTGGTAATACCTTGGCTGAAAAAGGAAAGGTGATTGACGATCACAAATGAGATGTTCGATTCTCAATTTGATTTTCAATATTAATCGAAATCTCTTTGACCTACCCTAAGGCGGCACTGAGTCAAGAGATTAAGTCATTGGAACGGTAGGATAGACTATAAGTACTTAGTTTATAGTTCCTAAAATTTATTAGTAGTGTATGATTTGGATTTATTTTTCTGTCAATTTTATTCACAACTATTTATATATCTCTCTAGGGTACTAGAGTGCTAGTGTATGTATTAAATTGACTAGTAACGACTTCGTTAAAAAGTGGTAAGTAACTAGAACGTTGTTCTCATTAATCTTACATGCGATTAATCTTTCGGAAAAGATATTTATCTTGAGCCTTCAAGACTTATGTGACGTAAATAAGTATGTCACTGCTGTCACTCATGTTGAACGAGAGACAACCATAGTTAGTTTGAAAGATGATTGGGACGGTAAAATTCTTTTAGTGAATTTTTAATAATGTAGTGACTACACGAGAAATTTTCTAACAGAAAAATTGGAGAATCATAAATTAAAGTGTCGCTAGTTAGACGGTATTTGGAACCGATAAACTAGTGGGAGCTTTTATCTTATGTTTTTCTGATTTATTAGAAAATTAGTCCCACTGGGTAACGCATTCATTAGACATCCCACAATTCACGAGTAGTGTCTACCCAAACGAACTGCTAGTTCAAGACTATTTCCTTTTAAGGAAAGTCAAGAATGGGAAAGAATGTCTACAAGTGTTAATCGTCTAAACTAAGTTTGAGGCTAAACCGAAGTATTAATTAAAGAAAGTATATATATATATCTATATAGTGGGTAGTTATCTTTTTCGTTTTGTTTTCTTTCGTTTTGTTATTTTCATTGTTATTTTCGTTAATATGAGTAGTTAAACTCAACATAGCCGAATTATGTGAAAACGGGTAAAATCAACCCTTGGGAGACGAGATGGAGTTGTGTTGTGCTTAATTTAACGTTTTTATGATAAAATCATGTTTTAAACTTGTTTTGATCATTTTAATAACTTTGAATAAAAATTGACAACTTTGTTCACAGTTACATCGAGCTTATAAATGTATTTTGCGGTGAGATGTGAGATATGGATATCACTAATCATAGTCCTGATTGTTAGATTGACAATCTAAGTGACAGATCTGGATTATGCCTAAGTGAAATTCTTATTTTTACTAGATGTGCAAAACATGTTTTAAAGTCACTAAACCATAGTCTTAATCGTTAGATTGGCAACCTAAGTGATACGTTAAAATTATGTTTTTGTGAGGTTTTTCAACGGTTTTTATTCCGGTCAACCATGTTAAAGTAGTTAGCTCTCTAAAGGAGGGTTAATAAACCTAGTGTGGGGGTTAAGTGAGAGAGTCGTTCGAGATCTTAACGCAAGAATAAAGAGTTGACTCCGTGAATATCATATGAACTCGAATCGATAAAATACACTCATTATCAAGTTTTTCCTGTGGGGAGATAACCTGTTGGATCATGGCTCGGCTATGCTTTTTAATCACCTAGTTAATCTCGTTAGTTAAAAATTTATTTTTCGCATTAGTATAATCACTCCACCTAAAACTTTGATCGCCTAGACTAAGTTCGACGTTCATTTTGGTACTCACAACCACATTTCTCTTGGGACGACCTCGTACTCCTGTAGCTATCCTAGCAATCGACCTGGTACTCTGCCAGTTAGAGAGTTAGTTTACCCACGGTTTTGCGAGTCATTATAAATGTATTTTTAGTGGGTGAATTTTTCGCTCATCAAAAAATTGGCGCCGTTGCCGGGGACCAATATTTTAGTGGGTGTATTTTTCTCTCATCAACAAGCTAATGGGAGTTTTTTGAGTGGTGACATTTTGTCTGATAACTACTCGAAACACGATTTAGTTTATCTAAAGAATACGAGGAGGAGTCTCTGATTTTAGCAGAGAATAGAGTATTCCATGCTCAGAAATTGGCTATCACATAGTCTTGGGACTGATGCTCGTCCTGCCTCCTAGTGGAATGTTTTTACTAAGGAAGAAACCATAACTTGCCCTATATATAGTTATTGATGTACTACAATACACTGCTAAACTCGATTAATATATTGTTGCAAAATAACGGTTAACATTATTATGTAAACCGAGAGGTCTACCTAGAAGATGCTAGTGAATTTATGGATAAGGAGTTAATTTGGCATTTAGCACTTAATGCTTGAAGGTAGGACTGGAGATTTTGCGCATACGTTCAGATTGTGAATGTTTGTAAAATATCTTAATGTGACGAGTGAAGGTTGGTTATAAGATTCTTGAGATCAGAAAGTGACGGTTGAACTGTCACAAGGCTTCTGATAGAATCTATAAGAAGCAGCCTTAAACCTTGGAGTACGGTTACCCAGAGGTAGTTACTATCTGATTTAATCAGACCACGTCCAACATCAGTTGTTGGTGATTACATTGATAAATACTACTAGATCAGAATGTCAATCCACCCAAAACGCAGTGGGAGTATGGTTTAACCATTGACCCATTGTGGTTTTGTGGACTTTACAGTCTGTTGGGGTGATTGATAACCTATGGCTCTTGGTGGGTCAGATAGGATTACGATCATGAGGTTGGTTTGAAAGCCTCAACCACTGTGATTGGAGTTTTTGGTACTCCAGTTTCTATTCACCTCTTGTAGAACCACTTGAGTGTCTCAGGCCCCAGTGGGAGCAATTGGATCTACACGGAAAGAGTCGAATGAATAGGAAAGTTTAAACTTTCAGCGCAAAGCCGAGTGGTATAGGGGTGATTCCCTGACAAGTAGAGAGTTAACTAGACCTTGAACTCTCTCACCACTCAGTCTTGCTAGATTTCGTTAGAAACCAGAAAATAGGGGTGATTCCCTGAGACTTTCTTGCCGAAAAACGGAGTATGGATTCATTTGGAACAGAAGGGTCTTGGTTAGAACAAATGGCAGGATGACTGCCGGGGCTTATATCCTTTATGGATTTAAGAGAACCTCTCGGTCATTTAAAGTCACATGTTTTAAAATATGTGACTTGACCGTAATATTGATAAGTCTTTCGTAGACCGGATATCAATATTGGTAAAGTAGTACTATTAGTGTTCATGAATGATAACACTGAAACGGTTGGAAACAACATGGGTGTGCTATCTGAAGTCGGAAACTGACACGCCAAGATTCTCTGGATGAGAGAATTGGGCTATATTCTAAAATTTTGATTCGGTCAAATTCCCAAGAATGAGTCATTGGCTATCCCATCCGTCTTATTAGTTAAGATGATCTTGCATATATGGATGCAACATTCAACGAGAGTAGTCATACCCTACCTCTTAGGAATGATTCTCTAAATCTTCGGATAAAGAGAAAATGGGATAAAGTCTCTCTTGGATAATGACAAGTCAGGTTATCACAAGTCAATAGTAGTCGAATCTCGGATTCGAGCATTGAATAGCGGTTTTAGTACGTCCTCAAGTATCTTTGAAGCACGAGGAATAATGTGCTTGTATATTCGGGTGCAAACTTGAATATGGTTGACTACACTGATTCTGACTTATAGTCAGATTAAGGATGATCGTTGGGACGATCTTGGGCTCATTGTTTACTCATTGTGATAGAGCTATAGTCTGGAGAAATCCAGCACCACCAATTCGACTTTAATTAATCGGATACGTAGCAGCTTTCGGGGCAGCTGAAGTGGCGATATAGCTTAGGTATTTCCTTCCTGATCTGGGAGTAATTCCCGGTCTAGTGAGCCGATATCACTTCATTGTGAAAACAGTGAAGAGATAGCTTAGAAGGATCTTCTCAGTCACTAGAGGTCAAAAGCATAGAGAGTACCGCCTGATTAGATGGACCGGCAATGTTTCGATCCTAAAGATCGCCTCGAGCCGATAACCTAACTATTCAGTGTACCAAGTCGAATGCTTGGAGGGTACGGCATTGAGAGATATGTCTCGTCTGCTTTTAGAGCAAGTGGGAGAGTGTTGTGAATAAGATGAGAAAAGGTGTGCACTAAAAACAATCGTTGCTTGTCATTTCGTGCAAGTGGGAGATTGTTAGGTGTAGTGCCCGAAAGACAATTTGTGTAATTGTTTTTTATAACAGAATTTATCTCACCTTATTACTTGCTTTGTGCTTGTAAGTAATACACTGCTGCAAACCCTAAGTATATCAGTATGTAACCGCTTAACTCAGTGTATGGCATGCACGTGAGGATTGAGTTAGTGGTGATATACTTAAACTGTTAGTCCGTGGTGAATTTAATCAGAGTGTAGGGTCTCTTGATTAAAACACCAATAATGCGCCAAGAACACCTTAGGGTGTGATATTCTTATCCGGACTGTCGGTAGAGGGTACCTACGCGGGGCATTTATATATGATGGCATTCATATAGAGATCGACCGATTTAATCTGAATTTCTCGGTATAATTCCGCAATCGAGGAATCTTATTAAATCATTATATGATCATATATGGATCAACCTTAATCCCGAGGTGATCACGAGGTCTGCTTGTCTCGGGGTAGTGTTTGATGTGTTAGTTACGGTTCACTTAAATATGTGTTCCAAGTCACTTCTCATTGGCACTATCTCCGATGAGTGAGTAGTTTTGATTTTCACGACATGGAATCCATTCCTTCCTCTGCGGGAAGTAGAGACAAATCCTTATTTGTTAGCCCTAAGAAAGTGATCGATCGGCCGAGTTCATATTTAGACTAATTAGCTACTAGTCAGATATGTGAACTAATTGATCACTGGGGGGTTAATGGTAAATAAGGATAAGATATTCTGAGTCGGGTTCACGGAGACTTCCCACTCAGAATGGACAGTCTATGGAGGGTTAGTCCGTATGTAATGATTATATCATGGACGCTTATTTACTCATAGGGTTGAGTGTAAGTATATGTCTATAATTGGTAGAGTTCAGTTTCGGGTTTATGGTTCGTAATCCCGGAATTAATAATTTAGTGTATTTATTATGTTCGATGAATAATATATTTAATTATTGGAGATACTTGGTTATAGTGTCCCATGGGTTCCAATGCGCCATATAATTCGGGTTTATATTCTTGTTTATTTGGGCCTCGTAAATAATTAATTGGTTGGGCCAATTAATTGATATGCATGGTTATTATTTAGTTGGGCTAATTATTATAATACACATAAAAGACATTTTATGTGGGATTCTAACCCTAGATGTGGCGCCATTTATGGTGTTTTTAGCACAAGAATTAATTTTCTTGTGTTACGGAAAAATAAAAAATATTCTTGTTATGTGATTGGTTGGATGACATGTTATTTGGTTTTCTATTGGTCAATGACATGTCACAATTATTCATTAAGGAAAATATTTTTTTATTTTATTTAATTAATTAAAACTTGGAGATCAATGATTTACTCTCCTATAAAAGAAGAGTTATTCCGAGTGTAAAACACACTTGTATTTTCGCCCCACACACCAAAAGGAGAGAAAAAATTAGTTTTCTTGTCTTGGGTTTTTGAAGAAGAAAAACTACATGTTTTTCTTGGTGTTGCATATCAAGGAGGTTCTCATATCAAGAAGGGTGTCCACCAACCACCGTTTGGAGAACACATTGGAAGATCAAGGCTTCTCATCCTAAGATCTTGGCTTCTCTTCTTTCTATTGGTATGATTTTCTTAACCCCCTTGTAGTTGTTAAATCCTTTATTTATGTTTTGTAATATATAAATCGTGATCCATCCGCTGCGCATAGATCTAATTCGTTTAGATCTGAGCTCCTACATCCTTCAAAAACAACAACAAACCGTTTCCAAAAGCAGTACTAAAGCATAGTACAAGTTCCACTCTAGCACCTCTGTTGAACTTCAATGGATATGTAGCTTACTCAAAGAAATGTATGTTTCTCTTTCGTCTCTCCGTGGCCACTATGGTGTGTTAATATTTGTTCTACTTACCTTGCAAACAACCCGAGCTTTTCATTATCGGGTCTTACATATTGAGATCGATTTCTATCATGTTCGGGAACTCGTTGCTGCCAAGAAGCTCGAAATCTTCTTCATTAGCTCCAAAGATCAACTAGCAGACCTGCTTACCAAACCTCTTGGCATTCCACGTTTTGCTCTTCTCATGTCCAATCTCCATGAATGTGAATTCCATTCTCATTGGATTGAAGGATCGTGTTGAAGACAATACTATGGAATTAGAATAATCTAGACTATTATGGAAATAGGACAATAAATGTCAAGGTTAATTGTCTCCTTTTGTCCTCCGTTATATATGTATCTCTAAATATCATAGTATACTAAGCTCAAAAAAAAAAAAAAAAAAAATATATATATATATATATATATATATATATATATATATATATATATATATATATATATATATATATATCACCTTAATAGTCAATGAAAAACGTTATTTCTTTTTAATTTTAATCATGATAATTAAGCCGACTACCGCCACTATAGCTAGTTATTGGTAATGAGGAAACTAATACATCGTTACTTTTATAGACATGTTCCTCTACACTGATCCGTCCCGTGTATGTTTATACACAATACAATGTCGTTTTGTGTTTCTGTAATAAAAATAAACCATAAAACAATATATTTTTTTGTGTTCATACATGCACAGGACGGATAGTGTACGGGAAGGATCCGATATCTACTTTTATAAGGCTTTTCTTAATAATACGTCAATGACCTTTACAAAATTGTAGTAGTGTTCAAAAAGTAAACCACCCGTAATTCATTAGATGAAGTTCATACAATTCTGTAACAATGGAAAGAAGTTGCATCTTCTTCAAAACATACTAAAAGAAGGTAACGACCGACAATAGCATAAAAAAGATTCAAATATACCCAAAAATACATTCAACCAGCAATATTTGACACCTAACATTCATCTTGTGGCGGCGATGGCAGTGGTGGCGGTGGTTTGGTAGTAGTTGTTAGGAAAAACAAACCGAATGACGGTAACAAGCGAAAATGAATGAAAAAATACAAAACACGAAATATAATAATATAGAAGAGGATTACAAAAGATACTGAAAGATATTTTTGGGAAAAATGTTTCTC
The DNA here is from genome assembly GCA_026214975.1 of Gentiana macrophylla. Classification (NCBI taxonomy): domain Eukaryota; kingdom Viridiplantae; phylum Streptophyta; class Magnoliopsida; order Gentianales; family Gentianaceae; genus Gentiana; species Gentiana macrophylla. The sequence continues at coordinate 194,373,261 of CM047805.1, read as the reverse complement.
TGCTGTGTCATTGATTTGTATGGTAAATATATACAAGAATACAATTGTACACATGCCTAGAATCAATACTATCTATGGTAAGGATCTATAGCAATGAATAGGGTAATAACTACGCAATATATACAAAATATTACACAATAAAGGAAAATATTCTATGTAATATTTTAACACCCCCTTAGTTGAAGCGGGAGATTGCTGGACGTTGAGACTATCCCTAAAGTCATCAAATAATTGTGAAGGTAGCCCCTTTGTGAAGATATCGGCGGTTTGGTAACGCGAAGGGATATGCCGAACGCGTACTTCACCACGGGCTACTCTTTCGCGAACAAAATGGATATCCATTTCGATGTGTTTAGTTCGCTGATGTTGAACGGGATTATCGGAAGGGTAGACGGCACTGACATTGTCGCAATAGACTAACGTGGCTTTTGTAACGGGACAATGCAGCTCTAGGAGTAGGTTGCGAAGCCAGCAAGATTCAGAAACAACATTGGCGACTCCTCGATATTCAGATTCAGCACTCGATCGGGATAGTGTAGCTTGGCGTTTGGCGGACCATGAAATTAAGTTATCTCCAAGATAGACACAATAGCCGGACGTCGAACGACGAGTGTCAGGACAACCAACCCAGTTGGCGTCTATATATGCAATAAGTTTGCCCGTTGCTGATGGGTATAGATGAAGGCCGTACTCAAGAGTGCCCTTAATATACGGAATGATGCGTTTCAAGGCCGACATATGCTGTGTTTTCGGATCAAGCATAAATAAGCACACTTGTTAGACAACATAAGATATATCCGGTCGAGTAAATGTTAAGTATTGAAATGCACCGGCAAGACTGCAATATTCAGCAGGATCATGATACGGGTTACCAAACGAGATGCTCAATTTTGCCTTGGAATCAACCGGAGTAGGAGAGGTTTACAAGAATTCATTTTAGCACGCTCAATAAATTCTTGGCATATTTCTTTTGAGAGAGAAATAGTCCCCCGGAAGTACGTGTGACGGAGATGCCCAAAAAATAACTCAGGGGATCCAAATCTTTCATGGCGAACTGGGAACCCAATTTAGATAAAATAGATTGCCGGAGAGCATATGAGGACGTAGCAAGGATGATATCGTCAACATAAATCAAAATGTAAGCTATGTCGCTGCCATGACGATAAATAAACAGAGAATGATCCGAGACACTATGAGAGAAACCCAAATTATCCACATAGTCTGCAAAACGTTGGTACCATGCTTGGGGAGCCTGTTTTAAGCCATAAAGGGACTTCTTGAGTAAACAAACATAATCCGGATGATCGGGATCCCGAAATCAAGGGGGTTGGTGCATATAAACCGTTTCGTCGAGATTCTCATGAAGAAATGCATTTTTAACATCTAACTGATGGAGACACCTAGATTTAGATCGGGCAATGCCGAGCACTGTACTAATGGTGGCCGGTTTAACAACTGGGCTAAAAGTGTCTCCACAATCAATACTAGGTTGTTGGCCAGCTCAATCTCTAACAAGTCGAGCTTTATGTCATTCAAACAAGTCGTTCGAGTTCTTTTTGTGCCTAAAAATCCACAAACTACGAATAATATTTGCATTAGTCGGACGAGGGACTAATTCCCACGTCTTATTTTCAATTAGAGCATCGTATTCGTCTTACATGGCCATTTTTGAATTGTGGTAGTGTAGGGCATGACGGGGATTGGTGGGTAATGGAAATATGGATGTTCAAGTAGTGGTGTGAAGGTTGAGGATTCAGCGAGGCTTGAAAATACGATGTTGGGCTCGGTTAGACAAGCGGGGAGAGGGAGGGGGTGAGGGTGGGTAGGGGCGGTGGGAGGAGAAGGGGATGTGTGGTTGGATGAGTAGGGTAAGGGGGAAGGGGTGGGGGACCATGAATGAGGAGAAGCAGAATTGGATTCTGTGAGGGGGAATTTGGAGATGGCTGGTGGGCTTGGTAGGCCAGTGGGGTTGAGGGAAGTGGAGTGGAAGAAGATGGGCTAGGAGGAAAAATATGGGCCGGATGTTGGTCATGGGCCGAGTCATGGAAAGGGAGGTGGGCCGATTGTTGGGAAGGCCTTTTAGTGATTGATGGGGATTTAGAGAAGGGAAAAGTGTGTTGTCAAAAATGACGTGATGAGAGATAAGAATTTTCCGACTTGATATGTCATAACATTTGTATCCTCGATGATTTTATGGGTATCAAAGGAAAACACATGGAGTCGAGCGGGCTTGTAATTTATTAATAGTCGTGGAGGGAGTTAAGGGGTAGCACAAACATCCGAAGGTGCGGAGGTGGGAATAAGATGGATCTTTTAGATAGAGAATTTTCGTGGGTGTTTGAAAATTGAGGGTTTTAGACGGAAGGAAGCTTAGAAGGTAGGTAGACAGTCGTAAGGCATGATGCCAAAATGAGGGATGTAAGGAAGTGTGAGTGAGGAGGGTACGGATTATATTGTTAACAGTACGAATTTTTCTTTCGGCTTTCCCATTTTGCGAAGAGGTGTGAGGGCAAGAGAAGCGAAAACGCATTCCATTAAGATTGCAAAAGGAAAGGTGTGTTGTCGTATTCACGTCCGTTATCTCACTGAAAACATTTTATATCACGTTCAAAGTGTGTCTTAATGTAAGTTCGAAAAGATAAGAAAGCAGAAAAAACATCAGATTTTTGGACAAGTGGATAGGTCCATAAAAAATTTGTAAAATCATCGAGAAACAAGACATAATAATGATGGCCACCGGAATTTAAGGTGGGGGAGGACCAAAGGTCGATGTGCACAATGTCAAAAGGCATAGTAGTGGTAGATAAAGATTTGTAAAAAGGCAATTTATTTTGTTTACCCAATGGGCACGAATAGCAAAAAAAATCATCACGAAGTTTATTAGAAGAAATAAAATTATTGTGGCAAAGAGAATGTAGGACGGGGACACCCGGATGTCCTAAACGATTATGCCATATATCAGAAGAGACAGCTGCAAAGGCGGAAGGTGGTGACTGATGGGAGTCAACTTTACATGATTCCGGTGCATCTTTTACCCCCGTTTATCCCACTTTTAGCACGTTTCTTGGTGATTTAGACCGTTTTAGGGGCAATATCGTGAATTATTAGCACGGGGAGTAAATCCGTCACTTTGATAGTTTACTACCTCTTTTTAGTGATATTGACCCTATTCCCGAGCACTTTTACCCTCTGGAATGTTTTGGATGTTTTTGGTTGTTGTGATGATGTAGGGAAATGGTGTCTCGAGAACCCGGAAGGCAAATTATGATGAGAAGCATGGTCAAGGTGCAACAATGAGCCAAAGAAGAAGAAAGATGAAGAAAAGGGGTGAGAAGTTTTAGTATCTCAACCCCTATGTTCTGGTTCAGCAGCATTTTGACCCATGATGGAGGCATTTTCTGGTCATGACTTCTTCATGAAAGTTGTATAGAATTGATAGATCTTTCCAACGCATCTTGAATCACCCAAATCAGAGCTCGGATGAAGAAGTTATGAAGGTTTTACTACAGCAGAAAAACTGCATCATGCGAAACGCACGTTTGGAGCTTTAAACGTGCGTTTCGGACGTTTTTTTTGAATACTGAGAGCAAGGGTACTGAAACGCACGTTTGGGAACCTTCCAAACGTGCGTTTGAGCAGTTTTTAGCCATATAAACCCAATTTGGATCGAATTTTTGGGAGAAGAACATAGCAGCCGCGAAATGGAGTAGTTTTAGGTTAATTTGGGCGATTTTCTTCATCCTTAGGAGTTAGAATTAGTGTAATATACTGTTAGAAAGCTCTTTCAATCCTCTCTTTGATTCTCTAACTCTTAGCTTCGATCTATAACATTTCATTGGGCAAAATTCGACCTTTTGTATTCAACTTTTGTGCTTATCTTCTCCAACTCAATTTACGCAACTTTATGGTAATTTTCTTCTCTTTTATGCTTGTTATGCTTCTCCTTTACTACTTTCTTTATGTTTTAACTTGTATAATGTGTAGCTAATTCCTCCCCATAGTCGAATCATGTGAAATGTGGTGAAATCACCCTTTGGGTGATGAAATTGGGAGTGGGTAGTGCTTTTTATTGTTGTATCTTGCACGTTTCACGTCTTAGAACTTGTAATAACGGATTTGGGCTAGATTGATCACCTAGGTCAAACATCACACACACCACTCTTGAGAGTTGTTCAAGAGAGAGGGTGTGGGAAAAGGGTTCTAGGATCGCGGTGTAGTCTCGGTTTAGTTGTTAAACCGAGCTCATCGTGAGGTTACTCGTTTATACGTTTAAGCGGCTCGAGTGCAAAACATGACTTGTTAGGAGAGAGTTGTTCAGACCTTAACATGGCATAAGGTGTTAGAAGATAGTTGTTCGAGACGCTAGCACCGGGTTTAGGAGTTCGCACCCGTGAAATTGAATGCAAGAGTTCGTTTAGTATAATGCACACTCCCGGTTTTGTCTACCTTAGGGGTTGAGATTAGTCACATTGATCATGGTTCGGCTATGTCCCTTTCTCCCTTTAGACTTGTTAGTTTAATTTACTTTAGTTTAATTGAAGTGTACAAACATTCCAACAACTTGTTTGCCTAGACTAAGCAATAAGTTCACTTTGGTACTTACAAGCACATCTTCTCTGTGGGATCGACCTCGGACTCCTGTAGCTTTACTATGATCGACCGGTACACCTGCCGGTTAGAGAGCTTGTTTAGTCACCGTTGTCTTGAGTATTTTATAAATTTGTTTGGTGAAAATAACGCTCATCAAAATGGCGCCGTTGCCGGGGAAGATGTGTGCTATTTGTGATATCTTGCAAGTGAACCGAAGGCTTGGGCCTAGGTTTTATTTTATTGTTTTCTTGTTGTTTGGTGTTTTGTAGTGCATTGCCCGGAGTTTTGAGAACCCGCTTGAACCTTACATTGCTAGAATGGAGACCTTTGCTATACAAAGAGGAAGGGGCCTTCTAGTTGGGAATTTGATTGCTAGATTTGAAGGTTTGAGTCGGGAACAAACGGAAATGGACCAAGACACTAATCAAGTTGGTCGTGGAGGCCAAGTTTTTGTGGAACACCCTTCTATCGGGGGAGGTCAAGGAGTTACTAATCGAGCTCAAGGCCAATCCTTAAGTAACAATGTTCAACAAAGGGTAAACTGTCAAGGGAAAGGAGGTGGAGCAATGCCACCGATGGACCCGAATGCTATGAATTGGCTCATGAATCAAGTACAAGAGCGGTTTCAAGCATTAATGCAAGCTCATATGCAAACTCCCAATCCGGCACCGAATCAAGGAGATGTGCGGACTTGTAGAGATTTGGTCATGCCACGGGCCGACTTGGTGGGGCATAGTCCGATAAGGTTGCCCCCGATCACCGCCAACACTATGAGTATTGGGCAAAATATTATCAATATTATTAGGGACAACTCAACCTTTAGAGGGACGGAAATCGAAAATCCTTATTTCTTCCTAGATCATTATCTCGAGGTGTGTCGGACTATAAGGATGGAAGGTGTTAGTGAAGAGGCAATCAAGCTACTTTTGTTCCCATTCACTCTAAAAGACCAAGCAAGGCGTGGTATGACTCCTTAAGGCATGACTCCTACACACTTGGACCGAGGTGGTGCGCACATTTTGCTTAAATACTATCCACCGGGAAAGTTTTTGATTTGAAAGAGGCAATCATGACCTTTGATGCTTACGAAGACGAGTCACTACTCGAAGCATGGGAGCGGTATAAGACCTTGTTGCGCCAATGTCCCGGACATGGAGTCACTCTTGGGGACCAAGTCCATTGTTTCTTGCGGGGACTTGATCAAGATATGCAAAACCGACTTCATGCTTCAAGCGGTGGTGATATAATGATGTTACAACTTTGATCAAGTGTTTGACCAAATTGAGCGGATTGCGGAAACTTCAAGACTTTATGATTCCGAGACAAGAAGAGGGCCAAGACGCAAGAAACCGAGTGAGATGAAGTCGGTAGGGGAAAAGATTGAAGATGCACACCATGAGAAATTGTTGGACCAACAAGAGGAATCTTTGAAAAATCTTGAAGATCGAGTAGTGCAACTAAATGAAAAGAGGAGGTTTGAGAAAGAAGAAGAAACAAGAAAGGAGCTAGAAGCCGTGGGAAAAGAGCGAGAAGAGGCTCATTCAAGGAAAACGGAGAGAGAGGATGATGATTTTTATCTTGATGAAGCGTTTCCCGAGCTAGAGATTGAGTTGGGATCGCCCATGTCAATAGAGGGTCCTCCTGTGGAGCTTGATTATGGTAGGTTTGACGTTCTTCCGATTACACCTTCACTTCCCGATGTGAACATTGATGATGCCTTGGTGGAATGTATGGTGGAACCAACCATTGTTAAGACTCAACATGAAATCTTTGGTGATGAAAGTAGCTCGTTTTGGGATGAAGAAGAGATGGAAGAGGTGCAATGTTTGTCTATTACACCGCCTCCCGAAGAAATGCAAGACGATGACTTGGAGGAATGTATGATAGATTTGAGCACACTTTTTGAAGAACCGGATTCTGAGTTTGAAGAGAAGACGGGATCGCCCATTTCACCATCACTCCCGATTGAATTGTATGATGATGCAATTTTGGAGTGTGTGATGAAATCTCATGAGCTTGATATGACATCCGTGGTAGAGCTACCGGAAGAGTTGGAGGTGATTAGCATACCGGTCCCGGACTACTACACTCTTTACTCCCGGTAGATGAAGCTCACAAGATTTATGAAAGGAACAACTACCATGGGATGGTAATTTCAAGAAGAGGATGATGGCGGATTTCAACGAAAGAGGATTCCCAAGAGCCATGTGCGGTAAGTTCTAGTGAACTCGTTTTCCCTATGCTTGCTATGCTCATTCTCCTTGAATTGTTGATATTCTTGAGTTCGGATTTAGGTTGATGGTTTTGGTGATTTTTGATTGAATTAAAAATGTTGTCTTGAGTTGGTTTGAGTCCTTTATGGTTTGAGTCCGTTTGGTGCCACTTGGTCGAGCCAACGACGTAAAACAAAGCGCTTTGTGGGAGGCAACCCACCTTTTTGGTAATAATTTTGTTTTTGAAGTGGTTTTTGGGTGCAAGAGGAGAGTTTTGTCTCACAAGAGAGCTTGGGGTGAGATTTTCTTTTGATTCTTGCTTTTGTACGTAGACGGGGATGTTTTTATGTGAGCCTCTGTGGCCTTATTTTATGCGTGGATGCTCTGTGTTTCTTTTGATTATCTTTACATCCAGTGCACTTCCCGTCTAGTATGGTTGATATGCTTTGATACCTTGATTGTGGCATGGCTTCTATTTTTATATATCTCGTATCTATCACCATCTTTTGGCACGTGGATTTTTCCCGTGCATGTGTTTGCTTGTTTTGTGTCTACATGGTGTTCGGTACTCGAGATGGAGCTTACTAGAAGATGTCACGTGAGCTAAAGTGCGCCTTTCTGCCAGGTTTTGGTCAAACAGCTAAGTCTTTTTACTCTTTTTATCTCTCACACACTGAGGACAGTGTTTCGTTTAAGTGTGGGGTGGGAGACATAGCTGATTTCTTGTTTTCGTTGTTAAATGTGCTATAAATGTGGTATGCTTAGCCTATGATCGGGCTCGAGTCGATTTTTGGGTAATTTTTAAAAATTTTCAAGGGTCTTAACACCGTGTTGTGTGTGTTATTTTCTGTCAGTGGTGATCACCTTAGTGGGGACCCCAACATGTGCATTGCGGTTTGATATTATCTTGAGAATGAAGTTTATTACTTTCACGAAAGCTACACTTTGTGCACAATTTGATTGCTACCACCTTTCATATCACTAGCCTTGAGACGAAATGTCATAGGTTTACCTAAGTAGGACATGGGATGACGGTTTTGGCGTTCTCTTGACCCTACCATAGCCAAATAAGCCTTAACCGAACATTTACCCTTCGTAGTCCCTCTCGGCCTTGATAGAATGGTCGACCACCATTCGCTTATAGCCGTTTGTTACTTAGTCGAAACCTACCCTTGAGCCTTATTATGGTCACATTTCCTTCATTTTATACCCTACGAGTGGACTTAGTCTTCATTTAGACCACACTTGCTAAGGCAAGTGTGGGGTGAAGAGATGATGTCTTTGATTGGGTTGTTGTTTCTCGCTTTGAGCTATAAAGTGTTGAGGAGCTCGTTTGGGCTTGGTGTTCGGCTCTTGTGCCAAAAGAAAAGAAAATCTCTTCTTCTATCTCTTCCTTAAAAAAAAATAAAAAAAAAAAAAAAAAAAAAAAAAAAAAAAAAAAGAGGATGTACATAGAAATAAAGGCGTGGAGCCAAAGTAAGGAGCTCAATGATAAATTTTTATGATGTTAGAGTTGGGATCGTGAGATAGGTGCTAGTATGCTTGAACTCACCTCACGACACTTGAAACATAGTCGAGTTTGGCAATGAGTTCGGGTGCACTAGTAACCTATGGTTCCCAAAGTGTCAAAGTTGATCAAAAAGGAGTTTTGGGTGGTTTGCATGTTAAAGATGAGTTGGTACTGTGTTGATTAGGTTCACTCGTACTTCTTTTTCTCCAGTTCCCAAAATATCCTTTTCGATTAACCGGAATTACCCTAGCCTAACGTTATAACCCTTCAAGTCCTGCCCGATCGTGTCCAAACTTAGTAAACTAGATTAGTGGAGAGGCTCGTGATTATAAAAGCGGTTGGTAGACTTTTGGTTGGGATTCAAGCCCCGACAATCATTTTGAGCATTTGGTTTTAGCTTGGCACCACACACACTCCATTTTCTTGATAATGTTGTACCAATGTGTTTATGTTCGTGTTTCTTACTTTGGGGCCACCTCGAGAGTGTGAGTAGTAGCACCGACATCATAAAGTTGAATCCATTGGTTTGTTTTAAAGCGCTCTACTTTACTCGAGGGCGAGCAAAGGCTAAGTGTGGGGTGGTTGATGGGAGTCAACTTTACATGATTCCGGTGCATCTTTTACCCCCGTTTATCCCACTTTTAGCACGTTTCTTGGTGATTTAGACCGTTTTAGGGGCAATATCGTGAATTATTAGCACGGGGAGTAAATCCGTCACTTTGATAGTTTACTACCTCTTTTTAGTGATATTGACCCTATTCCCGAGCACTTTTACCCTCTGGAATGTTTTGGATGTTTTTGTTGTTGTGATGATGTAGGAAATGGTGTCTCGAGAACCCGGAAGGCAAAGAATTATGATGAGAAGCATGGTCAAGGTGCAACAATGAGCCAAATAAGAAGAAAGATGAAGAAAAGGGGAGAAGTTTTAGTATCTCAACCCTACATGTTCTGGTTCAGCAGCATTTTGACCCATGATGGAGGCATTTTTGGTCATGACTTCTTCATCAAAGTTGTATATAATTGAAAGAGCTTTCCAACGCATCTTGAATCACCCAAATCGGAGCTCGGATGAAGAAGTTATGAAGGTTTTACTACAGCAGAAAAACTGCATCATGCGAAACGCACGTTTGGAGCTTTAAACGTGCGTTTCGGACGTTTTTTTTGAATACTGAGAGCAAGGGGACTGAAACGCACGTTTGGGAACCTTCCAAACGTGCGTTTGAGCAGTTTTTAGCCATATAAACCCAATTTGGATCGAATTTTTGGGAGAAGAACATAGCAGCCGCGAAATGGAGTAGTTTTAGGTTAATTTGGGCGATTTTCTTCATCCTTAGGAGTTAGAATTAGTGTAATGTACCGTTAGAAAGCTCTTTCAATCCTCTCTTTGATTATCTAACTCTTAGCTTCGATCTATAACATTTCATTGGGCAAAATTCGACCTTTTGTATTCAACTTTTGTGCTTATCTTCTCCAACTCGAATTTCTGCAACTTTATGGTAATTTTCTTCTCTTTTATGCTTGTTATGCTTCTCCTTTACTACTTTCTTTATGTTTTAACTTGTATAATGTGTAGCTAATTCCTCCCCATAGTCGAATCATGTGAAATGTGGTGAAATCACCCTTTGGGTGATGAAATTGGGAGTGGGTAGTGCTTTTTATTGTTGTATATTGCACGTTTCACGTCTTAGAAATTGTAATAACGGATTTGGGCTAGATTGATCACCTAGGTCAAACATCACACACACCACTCTTGAGAGTTGTTCAGAGAGAGGGGTGTGGGAAAAGGGTTCTAGGATCGCGGTGTAGTCTCGGTTTAGTTGTTAAACCGAGCTCATCATGAGGTTACTCGTTTATACGTTTAAGCGGCTCGAGTGCAAAACATGACTTGTTAGGAGAGAGTTGTTCAGACCTTAACATGGCATAAGGTGTTAGAAGAGAGTTGTTTAGACGCTAGCACCGGGTTTAGGAGTTCGCACCCGTGAAATTGAATGCAAGAGTTCGTTTAGTATAATACACACTCCCGGTTTTGTCTACCTTAGGGTTGAGATTAGTCACATTGATCATGGTTCGGCTATGTCCCTTTCTCCCTTTAGACTTGTTAGTTTAATTTACTTTAGTTTAATTGAAGTGTACAAACATTCCAACAACTTGTTTTCCTAGACTAAGCAATAAGTTCACTTTGGTACTTACAAGCACATCTTCTCTGTGGGATCGACCTCGGACTCCTGTAGTTTTACTCGCAATCGACCCGGTACACTGCCGGTTAGAGAGCTTGTTTAGTCACCGTTGTCTTGAGTATTTTATAAATTTGTTTGGTGAAAATAACGCTCATCAGTGACTGGTCATTGGTGATACCGGTGGTGAAGGGATATAATTCTCCGTTGCTGTTACATCTCACTAAATTCCTCCCCGTCTGAAAATCATTTACAGAAAATCCGAAAGGATCAAATTCAACAGTAACATTATTATCACGAGTAAATTTACGAACTGAAACGAGTTTTTAATCAATTTAGGTGCGTGTATGACATTTTTCAAGGCAAAGGGGGATGAGAATTAGGCAAAACAGCATTTCCACAACCAACAATTGGTATATTGTGACCATTACCGGCAATAATACTACGATTTAAACTCGAATAGAAATAAGGCATAAGAATAGTACCGTTACGGTCATGTGAGAGGTGGCTCCGGTGTCCATATACCACCGATCGTCCGGTGGAGTTAATGAGAGAGTTTGGATTGCTGCAGCTATATCAGTTGGAACGTAAGGGGGCTGTTCCGACTGTGAGGTGGCATCGGCAACATGAGCTTGTGGCTGTGGTCTTGGGCCGAGTATACCTGGCTGGGGCTGAGCCTGGGACATTGCCAAAATCCATATAAACTTCTTCATCTAGCTCACCATGTAGGAAAGCATTGTTGACATCCATCTGGTGTATGTGCCAACCTTTAGAAGCTGCAAGTGCCAACAGAGCCCTTATTGTGGTGACCTTTGCAACTGGTGGAAAGGTCTCTTGGTATTAATACCATAAGTCTGAGTGTAGCCTTTGGCTACTAACCTAGCCTTGTATCTCTCTATGGATCCATCTGTTAGGAAATCTACACGGCAACGCAGCGGAATTCAAAATTTTGATTTCCTTTTACCCAAGATCGACTTCGTTTAAGGAACAAGCATAAAAGAAGTAGACAAAAGAATACCTTGGTTGATCCAATTGGATCGACGCTTTGTCTACGGTTGTAGTTTCTGCACGAAGCCGCCCAAGCGTTCGGCCTCTACCGGTGATCCACACGAACACCTCGCCAGAATCCCATCATGGATTGCTACCAGAAAAACTCGGCTGCTAGACCGACCTTTTCTCACTCATAAATCTCTCTTTAGAAAGCTCTCTATTTTTCACAAGAACTATTAGCTCTTGGAATTGTGATGTACAAAAGAGCTAGCCAAGTGATAACGGTCATTTTGTTCCCGTTATTCTATGACCTTTATCCCCGATTCTAGTTTAGAGGAGCTATAATAGAGTAATAATAAGTCGTAATACGCTTAATTTGCATATGCCGAGAGTTACGATTCATTATTATGTATTAAGAGGTTTTATTATATTATTTGATATTACAGACTGTACTTCATGTTATATTTGTAGTAACTCACTTGGGAGCACAAGGATGGACTTCGGAGAAGCTTTTATGGATCACGGACGAGTTAAGAAAGCCCAAGATAAAAGAGGAAGAAAGCCCAGGAGCGTGTAAGGCTCGGTCGACCGAGCCTATGCATTCGGTCGACCGAGTGGGCCTATAATCCAGAAGAAGTTCGGCACATTATTTGAGTCGGTTAGGGTTCAGAGTGTCGGCATTTTAAGTCGGTTTTCTATGACGGCTGAGGCTCTATATAAACACAAGTCCTTTGTGTTTTTTATTATGCATTCACCAATATTCATTCATAAATACATATAAGCAAATAAGGCTTGTGGAGGAGCTAAGGGTGCACATGTAAGCCCTAGTTCTTCATCTTGTTTTCTTTTTAGTAATCAATTTTCCAATTATGCTTTGATTGTTTGAGTAGTTATTCATATATAGATGATGTAGATCTAGGATATGACGTTAGGGCAGTGGTGATACCTTGTCTATAAGGATCCCATACCCTACGCCCCCTACCTAATATCTACGGATGAATCTGTGTTTAATTTACGTGTATTTAGATTAGTTTATATGATGTCCTGATGATTAAGCTATATAATCCGATTCGTATATGAAACGCGAGAAATATATTCGGGATATAAATGCTGGGAGTTAGGCTCTCGGTGACCGAGAGGTGTCACTCGATCGACCGAGAGCACCTATTCGGTCGACCGAGAGTTGTCAAACTGTTTCATCCGTTAATCATCACGTCTTTATGATTAGGTTAGCTTAATTGAATTTATTATCTCGGTAGGTATGGCTATGGCTACGCCACTCGCTTAATTTAATTAAAACGTGTAAAAGGAAATACCGATATAAAACTCTTAGGTAGGCTTAGGAATTGATCTTGGACGCTCAGGCGTTATCTAGGTAGGTTTATATTAGGGAATTGCACGCACCTTGTTACACGTAGATCGTAAACTAGCATGAGACTATAACTTGGTAATTGTTAGTTGGGCGAGGTTTGAGTGATCGCTCTCAGAAGTACGCCTAACCAAAGGAATGTTGCCCGACGAGGTGTACGGTCAATATCGGCATCCTTAGAGTAGTAGCGTGTGAGTTATATGAGATGGAGGCACCAAAAGCGCGAAGTCACGTAACAATACCACGTTGATATAGTGACTACCGGTGCTACATCAAGCTTAGAGGATGACTCCCGTAGCCAATATAAATAGATATGAACGGATTAATAGTCGATGAGTTTTGTTGTCATATAAATTGTCTAGATCCAAATGATCACGGTTATAATTGGGCAGTTGATTACGTTATGTGTTTACATGTTGTTTATATGTTTGAGTGTGTCTTTCTTTTCTCGTACTTTATGTTGGTCATAGACCGTATTTGTCAAACGAAATAAATAGGTTGACTATTTAAGTTAGGATCCACAAATTGATTCTCCTGGGATCGACTCGACTTCTATCTAGCTATCTGCGATTGAACTCTAATTCACTTGCTAGTGGTTATTTAGGCATCGAGTTAGTAATTTAACTTGACCTCAATCACCAAGCCCTCCTATTTATAGGATGACCTGCGCCCCTATGTGATCCCAATCTGATTGGGAGAAGCTTCCTAGTAGATTGGGGAGAAAAAAAATATTTTCCTAATAAAAAAAGGAAAAAATATAATTGATTGATTTATCTTATTTAATTTAATATCCTATATTAAATATTTCCAAGATATTGTCAATATCTTATATTGACTATATTTATCTTATTACAATAAATCTATTTTTCCAAAATCAATTAATATCTAATATTAATATATGGTAATCTTATTAATTAAATTGCACAACTCAAATGTATCATATATACTTGCAAAATGGCGCCACCTTTAGCCAAAGATTTGGCATCCGGAATATTCTTTAATAAATATAATACTATGATTAATTAATTTGTAAAATCCATGTGTATCAATATACATAATAAATTTCGCCACACATACATTATGTGTATATTTAATTAATCAATATAATTAATATCTTGCATTATATTTATTCATAATAAATAAATACCACCATATTAATTTACCAATATAACCTTTATAGTACGAGATAAATTCTTTCCTTATTTGGTTCTCAACTATAACCACATTTTAATCCGGCTAGATGTTCATGTGTGTGTGACCCGATAGGCTTCCGAATATGTTGGCCGTAGGTACAAAGTGCAAATTACAAAAATGCCCTTCATACCTAACGATCACGGGATAACGTCTAGCAACACACCGTGACCCCCAATCATCGGAAGAGGCAAATGCAATGACTACTACCTTTCATGTGAAACAGTTACCATGTAAATAGAATCCTATCGCTGTAATAATATCCATACGGTCGTACGTCGAGTGTCAAACATTAACGATCGTATCCTATAATCTGGATATCATGCTCTCTCGAAGTAACTCATTTACTTCCATTTTGCAAAGATTCATGAGAGTAAGACATTCCTTATAAGAAGGCCCTTTCGGATATTCACCCTATTGATAGGTGCAGCGATTTCTAGATTTACCAAACATGTATACTCCGCGATGCTTGATAGATCACACCCAATCACTACCGCATCATCGCCCCATGTCTAGGGGAAACCTCAATAGTGTCAAAGCATGACAATCCACACCGTGATGCCATGAAGACTCCGGTCCTAAGGATAATTACACAACCGTCACATAGTGTGACACTTAATAGCGTAAGTGGGTCAGTCTAACGTACGCATTCACTAATACACGTCCACGTACAGTCCAAGTGTTTCTACACTTCGATAGGCGAGATCTATCCCTGCCCTTAAAGACAGAAGACATCTAATACGTGCTAGCCTGTTCGTACTATCAATGCCCTGTTTAATAGCACATCAGCCTAGAGACATTTAAGCATCAAACTTATTAAAGTGATTAGAGATCTCATCAACCATAATCTCCTATCATGGTTTCTCTATCACAGTTTAATACCAAGGACGTTATCATATAACAATTCACATTTGATTCTTTAAAAGAACAAATATATGACAACAAAAAAGCCATTTAATATATGTATAAACACAAAGAAATAGTAGAAATGATCTGACCCGGTCGGATCCGGTCCAACCCGATTGGATTTAGGACTCTATTTCAACACCATCAACATGGTACTTAACCTTGTACACCCATTTACATCATATTGTAGATTTTCCAGGTGGCAAGGTTACAATTTCCCAAGTCTTTGTTGCTTGTAAGGCATCAAGTTCCTTTTGCATAGCCTCCCTCCAACATTCTTGTCTTATTGCCTGATTACAGGTCTTAGGTTCTTGAATATTGTTTACTGCACAGACAAACTTCTGATAGTTGTTAACCAGCTTATCATAAGTCATCATATTATTGATTGAATGTGGTGATTTCTTTGTAGGCACTACATACTCTTTAAGGTATGTAGGGGTATGTCTCTGTCTGCTGGACCTTCTGGTTTCATGTTGAACAACTTGTGTGGGAGGATCTTCAATCTGTGGAGAATCTTGAGTTGCATCTTCATTTGTATTATGACGCTGGACCACCTAATCGGTAGTAATCTCATATGGCACAGGCAAGGGCACAGTGACCTGTTGAATATCTGTAGATTTGATATGTAAGGGAAATATTTTTTTCATAGAATTGTACATCCTTTGATATAAAAATGTCTCTAGTTTGTCTGTCAAGCAAAATATGACCTTTTGTGAACTTAGGCATTCCAAGATATATACACTATCTTGACCTAGGATCAAATTTTGTCCTATTGTGTGACTGTGTACAAGCATATACAAAAGAACCAAAAACTTTAAGTTCAGTGTAGTCAAATTGCTTATTATACAGCAGATAATAGGGTGTCTGAAGGTTGATCACTCGTGAAGGAGTTAGGTTAATCAAACGCATTTCATGTGAAACATAATAACCCCAATAGGTTAGAGGTAAGTTAGACTGAAATTTCAAAGCCCTTGCAACATTTAAAATGTGTTGATGTTTTCTTTCTACTATGCCATTTTTTTTGTGGGGTATCTACACATTATGACTGGTGTATAATACCTCTCTCTGCATAGTAGTCAGGCATATCAAACTCAGCACCATTGTCTGACCTCACTACTTTAACATGTTCGTTAAATTGAACTAAAGCATATTGAATGAAGGACTGGACTAACTGTCTAACTTCAGACTTTGCTTTTAACAAATATATCCAAGTAAATCTGGAGTAATCATCAACAACATTAAGAAAGCAAGCATGGCCATGTACAATTTTTTGTTTATAGGGGCCCCGTATATCAAAATGCACAAGATAAAAAACATCATTTACAGAGGATGTACTTAAAGAAAAAGAGTTTCTATTTTGTTTTGCAAACTGACAAATGTGACAAGGTTTCTGATGATGCATAAGAGGAATCAATATAAAGAAAATCAGAAAGCCTTTTATTTGACAGATGACCAAGTCTGTAATGCTAGACTTGTTCATCTGTAATACATGAGTGATCATCCAAAGAAACATAATTAACAACTGCAGGTTGGTTGACAGTATGATGTCCACTATGCAAAACATAAAGGCCTTTACACTTTCTAGCTGATCCAATTTGATTCCTAAGCCTCTTGTCCTGGATCAGACAAGAATCAAGACCAAATATAATAGTCAAATCAGGGTTAGCATTTAGTTTGGCCAAGAGATATTAAATTGAAATTGAACACTAGTAAACAAAGGACATCTGCAAGTATTAGTTGATCATTTATATGTACTGTGCCTATATGTGTGACTCTTACACTGGCACGATTTGGTAAACCAACATACATATTGTGAACAGGTCTTGAAGATTGCAAATTGTTAATGCTACTAACTATGTGGTCTGTAGCACCACTATCTATGATCCAAGTCAAGGAACTAGAGGATTTAGACAGACCTGATGTGTCAGCAGTTGGAATAAAATTTGTGGTCAGTACAGTGGCTTGATTGGCTACATGCTTATAAGAATGTTCCTTTTGGACATCCAAAAGCCTCATTAGTTGTTGAAACTGATCTTTACTTATAACCCTCTGAATCCTGTGTATTGGAGAAGGGGTTGCCAGGGTTCACAACCTGATCTTCTGAAACAAATTCTGCCATATTCACTCTGTTCTTAGGTTTGCAACCAGGTGGAAATCCATGTTTCTTGTAGCATTTGTCTATAGTGTGTCCAGTATAACCACAAAAGGTACACTAAACCTTCTTACCAGTTGAAGCACCATTACTCTTCTTGAAATTGGACACTCCAATCGATCGATGCTTTACTTGAATTTCGGCGCGATAACTAGAGTTTTGTGTACTTACTTGGCAAACCAAAGACTTGGATTAGGATTAAAAGACTTGTTATATAAAGTTGTTGCCTCTGTAAATCTATTATCAGACTCCTTCTGATCTTCTAATTTCAAGGCCATGGCAAAAACTGTATCCAAATCTGGGACATGTACCATTAATTATGCTTGTGTCAATACTTGTGAAAACTCAGAATTGAGGCCTCTCAAGAATTTGACTACTTTTTCTGTCTCAGCATAACCATTAAACACGTTAATACTATCACAGTGGCACATAGGAACACAAGAACATAACGGATTGGGTTTCATGATAGCTATTCCATCCCACAGAGTCTTAAGCCTGGAACTTGTTCCAATAAGTCTCCCAAATGAAATACATCCAGCCTAGAAAATCTTGATTGTAAATCTAACCAAATTTACCTTGATGTCTCTCTATACATTACACCTTGGGCTATAGAGGGCATGACTGAATTTGGTATCCAGATCTTTACAAAAGTATTACATTGTAACCAAATTTGAAACTCCGGTGAATATATATCCAGATCTTTACAAAAGTATTACATTGTAACCAAATTTGAAACTCCGGTGAATATATAGCAGGAGTATCGATTAGTTCCATCTATGAAACCAATCTTGTTCTTGGTTATTAAGGCCATTTTCATGGAATGACTCCATGGATGATAATTCTTGTTATTCAACAATGGCTGAACCAAGATCAAAGTTGGATTCTCATTAGGATGCAAATAGAGCGGATTACCTGGCAAAATGCCTTGATTTTGAACTAAAGAATCCATGGAAATCGAACCGGAACTAGTCAGTGAATCAGGAACAAGCAAACAAAGCGAAACGTCCTCTCAAGAATCAACAAACCGGAACCAAAAACTTCTGATAATCTTGACAAGATCACAACGTAGTCAATGAATCAGGAACAAGCAAACAACAGAAACATCCCTCTCAAGAATCAACAAACTTGAACCAAAAACTTCTGATAATCTTGACAAGATCACAGCGGATGAACAAGAAATCACTCCGATACCACGAAGAATTTATGAAGAATTCAATAAACTTTTATTGATCATCGAAAATTACAATAGAACATCTTTTATCTGAAGAAAAAACTAAAGAAGAAGAGAAAAAGTACATTGCTGATTTTAGTAAAACTGAAAACTAACTCTTAACTTAATTCTATGCCTAGTGAGGCTTATATAGAACCTCAGTATCTGGCCTCTTGGTGGTAACCGTCAATAACAACCTTTAACAACCTCCTAACTAACTTTTGAATAGTGTACACACTTGATGAGCTTGAACTTGATGATGTGTCTTAAACTCCAATTTAAGGTGGTTCACTGAAACTGAACAAGAAACACACACACATGCATATATCAGAGTAAAAGACATGTTCATTCAAGTTTCATATCATATCATATCATATCACACACACACACACACACACACACACATATATATATATATATATATATATATATATATATATATATATATATATATATATATATATATATATATATATATATATAAGACCTTCTTCAAGGATTCAGCATTGTGAACTTTATGATAGGCTTTATGATGTAGTAGATCGATCACCTTCTGTTGCATTTGTAAAGATGTTTTATTCATTTAAGCACTTTATCTTCAGTAACATCAATTCCAGCAGCTCTAAGATCTCCAAATATCTAGTACTCATTATCATCTCAACTGTCTTTAATTATCGGATGAAGATACATCCACTATATTTTTATCCACGATATCTTCCACAACACTATCAATACTATCCACGACCCATATTAATAAATATTTCATCATTTCAATTAAGGGGATAAAACATGTAGTGGAAGTGACACTACACAATTGTATAGTGCGGCACATATCATTTCTCTTAATTTATTAGTCTACAAATTAAATAAGACACTTGAAGCACAGATCAAATGCAAGAAGTGTAAAAAAAATAAACAAGATTTCAGAATTATAAGACTCTTATATGTGTATAAAGTGAACATCACTCTTAAGGCATTACTCCTCTTATACACCATGCATGTGATGACATGAAACTCACTAAGAGATCGATTCATTCACATATGCATGCACGATGTTTTTATTAAAAAACAAATTCTAATCGGCCAATAAGTCTTTTCATGAGATACTCATATTCTTTACATTTGTTTTTTGAGGGAAATATTCTTTACATTTAATATATATAAAATATAAACCGGACTTATTCAATCTTTTATTTTTCATTGGTCAATTAATCTGACCAGTAGATTTTGGTTATGATACAATACCTATTCAAAGAACAGAAATCAAATACACGGGAAACGACCAGAAGAATAGAAAGACTAGCTAGTCTGAAAATTTGTACGATACAAAAAGTCCCGTTTACATGTGATTAGTGGCAGATCAAGAAATACTTTTCGGTGGGTTCCGTAAATTTTTTTTAAGAAAAATATCTTTTTCACGGGGTTTAAAAAAAATTTATATAATTAAAATATAGAGTTTTAATTTTTTTAGCGATGTCTGCATAACTCCATTTAGTTATACTTGTCTCTGCCACTGCTTGTGATACACGGAGACTTATGTATTATGACACACAGACGTATGAAATACTTATATACTGCCTGCTGAAGCGTATTTGTAATTTTCAAAAGTTTGATACGAGATTTGTAAACGCATATTCATAACTCGGATATGTGAAATAAAGAACCATGTATATTTTTTTTGTATTTACATATATGCCCTCCGTATCTAAATCCAATGTTTTCGAAAATCATGCATATATCCCGTATCTCGTATGCATGTATTCGCATCATGTATCTCAGATATCCGTGCAACCTAGTTGTTAACTAATTTACTTTGTTTTCCCCTTAAAAAAAGTCTTTGTTATTCATCATGTTCTATAAATACTCTGCCAACATGCGCTATGCTATTATGCTAATTAACTATAAGTTATATGTTCTAACTTTCTCCAATATGAAAGCATTGATTATCATCTTAACTTTTCTTTGCTTCACCAACTTGAATGCCCAGACAAGGGTTCTGTTGCCGGAGCAGGCCGGCCACTGGCAACATTACGTGTAGCGTCTCCGCCGCCACCTCCCCAGTGGGCTCCCTCTCCCATTCCACTAGAGGAGTGGTTGGTTTTGCTACGTCTGCCATTACCAAAACGTTATTGATCATGGCCTGCATGTGAAGTTTTGGTGTGTTTATGATATTTCATGTTTCAAAGGTAAAGGCTGTTTTGATTAACTAAGAATAATTCTGTTTTTTATGTGTAGTGGGATCCCAAATTATATTGAATAAAACTTCTGTACAAGTTCAATTTATATATATAAATTAATGTTGAAGACATTGTATACTACCATTTCCATTTTATTTGTCTATGTTTCTCTTTTGTTTTGTCCCAAAAAAAACGTGTCCAATTTATGCATTAATTGCTAAATTTCTTTAATTGCCCTTCCCTCCTTACCTTATTCAATGAAAAAAAAATATGTAGAATTAAATGCTCCACCGACTTCTTAAAGGGCATATATATGTGTAGAATATTATATCATTTAATGATATTTAAAGAATTAACTGCATTTTTCTTTTCTAAAAAAAAACTACATTTATTTTTAATCCGTATGAGAAGTCAAACTGGACAAATAAAATGCGACGGAAGGAGTATTATGGAATTAGTATAATCTAGAATATTATGGAATTATATTAGGACAATAACCATGTTGGCCTCTCATGAGTCCACCGGCACCACCTCTCCCACGCACACAACCTCCCTTATCTCGTATCTCTCATTCCAACATTCATCAAACATCTATAGCTATCCTTGGGTTAGACGAATTATATGAAGAGGATCGTTTAACTGTAGCATGAGAGCACAAAATTGAGCGTTTCTATTACTAAACTTACCCGTCAAAACTATCATCTATGGAGAGTCCAATCCTCCCATATCATCAAGACCAAGGTATTTATGGCTATGTTGATGGCTTAATTCCACCACCTACGCTACATCTACATGATGAATTTGCCAAACCTAGCTAAATTCTGCATACATTGCTCGTTAAGATAAGACAATCTCATTTTGAGTACCATTACTTCCTTTCAATCAAATGAGGTGTTGATGCAAGTATATAGCGCCACCACGTCCGGTGGAATTTGGTTGGCTCTCCAAACCTGTTTTGCGTCTCGAAGCCATGTTGAAATTTAATGCATCTACGCACGGAACTCACTTCCACTAAAAAATAAAAAATAAAAAAAATAAAAAACACCGCCAGAGTGTTCTATGTCAACATCAAACGTCTTACAAATTAATTAGCTATGGCCAGCTACCCTCTTTCTACTGACAATATAATTGCCTATCTTCTAGCAAGGTTGGGACCGCAATATGACTCTCTTATAAGTTATAACAGTGGTTTCTACCCGTACCGCCATCATGTTGAAAGAAGTTTATTATGACTGAATCACGCATTCTACATCACCAGCCCATCCTTGTTTCAGCACCTCCGGCGCCGCCCCTTTCTAGCCCCATTTCCGCCAACCTTCACACTTCTCCCATGCATGAAAATACCGGACGTGGTCGTGGCTTCAACCCTAATAGGGGCAGGTCCGGTTCAATAAAAATAGGGGTCGTGCCCACATTCCCCTGACCTCCCTTCTACTCTAGCTCCACTCCCACAACATGCTAGATCTGTGAGAAAGTGGGCCACACAGCCCAAATGTGCTGACGGTGGTTGAATTATCTCCTCCTCCAGCACCACGGCCCACTCGTCCGCCCAAAGCCTATGTGACCCAAGCTCAATTGACCTCCTAATCTGACTGGATACCGGATACTAGAGCAACCCACAATCTCACCAAATTCTTCCGCAATCTCAACCTCTCATCAGAACCACATGATGGACCCAAAAACTTCAAGGGATTTATTGTTAAAAGGATAATTTGAACTATATAACGCCCGCTCCCCAGATACCGAGTCCTAACCCGGAAGCGAACGCTCAATCACGTATAATATTAAATAAATTCAATATTATATGTAAGCCTCTACTACGTCGTATCGAGTTTAGCAAACGGAAGCTAAAAAGACTCAAAGAAACACCATAAATCTTTGCTAAGAATGTAAACTCCAAACAAACTAAGGGTGGAAAGGTAACTTACACAATGGAGTAACTTACAACATACGATGTCGAAAGAGAAAATACAACAACTAATCTTACAAAGGTCTTAAAGAAAGTACAACACTTGTCTTATAAACTTGAAATGAAAGTACAACATAATCTAGTACAACATTTATTATAAAAGTACAAAAAAGGAAAGCATCATCATGGCATCAACGTCATCAAATCATCATCGAACTCCTCAACGAGCTCAAGGCTAACATTTTCGTCTTCTCACCCCAAATGCACACAAAACAACATATGTAATTGAGGTAAGTACAAAGTACTTAACAAGAGTAAGAAGCTCATGTATAATTAAGTCTTACAATGAAAGGTTCATTAATTATTATTAAATTATCTTTATGAGACCAACTCAACTCTAGGGTTCACTTCATGCTCATCAACATGTTGTGACTATTGGTTTCTAGCTTAGCTTATCTTTGTACATCATCATTCAAGGGCACTACGCATGAAGAATATCCACCACGAGATATCGTTTGTAACCTATCAGCGGATCACACCAATAGCCACGAGGGAAAGCCCGATAGCGTACACGTTCGGTGAAGTCCCTCCGTACGTAGGGTCTCAGACTTACGGGGTGGTGTTCCTCCATACGTAGGGTCCAAAGACTTACTGAGTTATTCACTTTATCTGAACGCCCCCACATCGCGATAGAGACTTGTACCTTACCAAGAATGGATTGATGTTTAATCTTTTCACTACACAAGTACATTTATTATTAATTGTTAACTAGCCACCTAAGTATTTTCAAGTAAGCTCCCTCACCTCTACTACTGTCTTTCCTAGACCACTAGACACAGACAAAGCCTAGCACATACACAGACATTGAGGAATGCTAATTCATCAAAGCACAAGCCTATCATATTCTTCCGACGGTCCCGAACTTCAACTCCCTTGAAGAGTACATTCGATGCCGGAACTAAACGCATCAGAAGCTTAATCGAGGCTTGTTCATGTTAATTTAATGTTATTATGTCAAGAAACAACATTTAAAACTAGACTCGGGGATCCAAACTGACTAAACACAAAGAAAGACAAGTCCAGTCGCCCGCGACCGCCAAACAGAACTTTACGCCATCTTTGTACGCTTACACTAGATTCAGTGCGCCCCAAGACTGGATGTGGTGCGCCCAAGATTTGGATCTCAGTGCGCCAAACACCAGGCCTCTAAATATAAAAACAGATATTCTGACTCCTTGGTGCACCAAGATCTGGATCTGCAGCACTGCACCAAGCATAGAAACTCCTAAAAACTCAGTTTTATGCATCTAAACGATCACCAATCGATTCCTAACAAGTTTAACACTTTTAGGCACAGCAAAACAACAGAAAAGCATCACTTTTATCAAACTAAACATCACATACTTCTCTAATACAAGTAGGCATTATTTCAATCATTAAAACACCATAAATTATACCCAAAACACAACTTTAACAACATAAGATCTTAATTGAACATTAGGAAGATCCCCTTACCTTCTAGCTAGCCAAAAGCAAAGCAAAACATTCAGAAAGACTGCAGCATATCTAGGACTTCAACCCAAACCTAGTTGATCAACCAATTGAACAAAAAACAATTGTGATCAAGAGCTTATAAACAACAAGAACTACGAATCAACCAAACGAAACCATAAAAACTTGATCCACTCTTGATGAATCCAAAACTGAGGCAAAACTAACCTTAATCCAAACTTGATGATCTTGATGTCAAAAGGAAGCCCTTCTTCCGCTGAATCTGAGCCTTCAAACGATTTTGAAATCTGACAAACGATTATCAAGATCCTTTGAAAACTCTTATGTTAGCTTTTCTGTTTTCTTTTCTTTTTTTGATGCCAAAGTTTGAACTTGAACCTTGAACTTCTGACAACTCCCAAGAGTTATGGGGAGTTTATTTTGTAGAATATAACTCCCAATGAGTTATTACATAGAAAGCCCCCTTTAATTTCCTTTTAAACCCACTAAAGCCCCATAAATACTAAATTTTCCAAAACTAATATTTACTTTACCAAAACTTTAAATCCACAAATATTTCAATATAATATTCCGTTCCGTAAAAAGACATGTCTACCCTTTTTCGAAATGTCGAGATATTACATTCCTCCTCCTTTAAGAGGGGTTTCGTCCTCGAAACTCGTGTATGCTCAAACTGTAGACCTTCCTTAGAAACATTCTCTTCAACACCAACCAAACTGAAGCTTCACTTGATTCCCATTGTCAATAACTAACTGATTCTGATATTGCTAACCACTGAACCAAACTTTACTGATTCCCAAAATGAGCCAACTCTTGTATACTCAACTCAAAACTGATCAACCACAACTTGAATCACTGAAACCGCAATAACTACTCTTTTACTCATCTTCCCTGAAGACTTTCTTAGTTCAATAGTCCAAGTAGACAATCTCTTGGGTAGCCAGCCTATACCAAGAGACATACCATGTCCGTAAAATCCAAAACTATAACTTTATCCTTGCAACGGTAGTTCCAACACAACCAACCATTTGTAAAACATCCTAGCAACCTTGATTACTTTATCCAAAAGGTGTTGTTATAAACAACGGATCCTTGAGGTTGTTCTTACAAAAACTGAGGTGGGGTACCTGATTTTGAAACCAATCAACACGTTCCAACTGACTCACAACTGTCTGACCCATGTCTTGGACCAAACCACTCGCTTCTTACTGAGCCATAGAACTTCCAATTCAAACTTACCTACACAAGTATCTCTGAGGTTACCTCCCATTCTGAAGGATCGGGAAGGATCAGAATGTTACTATATGGTCTAAAGAAACTTATCTCAAGAAGAAAGCCTAAAGGACGCTTCGCTCTGATACCAACTGTAACGCCCAGCTCCCAGATACCGAGTCCTTATCCGGAAATGAAACGCTCGGCACTTATAATATTAAATAAATTCAATATTATATGTAAGCTTCTACTACGTCGTATCGAGTTTAACAAATGGAAGCTAAAAAGACTCGGCAAACACCGTAAATGCTACTAAAATGGAAACTCCAAACACACTAAGGGTAGAAAAGTAACTTACAACAACGGAGTAACTTACAACATACGTTGTCCAAAGAGAAGATACAACAACTAATCTTACAAAGGTCTTAAAGAAAGTACAACACTTGTCTTACAAACTTGAAATAAAAGTACAACATAATATAGTACAACATTTATTATAAAAGTAAAAAAAGGAAAGCATAATCATGGCATTAACGTCATCAAATCATCATCGAAATCCTCAGTGAGCTCAAGGCTAACATATTCGTCTTCTCACCCCAAATGCACACAAAACAACATATGCAATTGAGGTAAGTACAAAGTACTTAACAAGAGTAAGAAGCTAATGTATAATTAAGTCTTACAATGAAAGGTTCATTAGTTATTAATATCGGTAGAGGTACCTACGTGGGGCATTTATATATGATGGCATTCATATAGAATTTGGACCGATTTAATCTGAATTTCTCGATATAATTCCGTAATCGAAATCTTATTAAATCATTAGATGATCATATATGGATCAACCTTAATCTGAGGTGATCACGAGTCTTTGCTTGTCTCGGGTAGTGTTTGATGTGTTAGTTACGGTTCATTTAAATATGTGTTCCAAGCCACTTCTCATTGGCATTATCTCACGATGAGTGAGTAGTTACGATTTTCACGACATGGAATCCATTCCTTCCTACGGGTAGTAGAGGCGCATCCCTTGTTTGTTAGCCCTAAGAAAGTGATCGATCGGCCGAGTTCATATTAGACTAATTGATCACTAGTCGATATGTGAACTAATTGATCATCGAGGGTTAACGGTAAATAAGGATAAGATATTACGAGTCGGGTTCACGGAGACTTCCTACTCGTAATGGACGATCTATGGAGGGTTAATCCGTATGTAGTGATTATATCAATGGACACTTATTCACTCTATGGGTTGAGTATAAGTATACATCTATAATCGGTAGAGTTCGATTTGGGTTTATGGTGGCGTAATCCCGGAATTAATAATTAATGTACTTATTCATTCGATGAATAATTATTTATTGGAGCTCTCGGTTATAGGTCCATGGTCCCCAATGTGGCTTCTATAATTCAGGCTGATATTCTTGTTATTTGGGCCTCAGTGATAATTAATTGGCTGGGCTAATTAATTGATATGCATGGATATTATTTAGTTGGGCTAAATAATATAATACACATAAACGACATTTTATGTGGGCTAAAAAACCCTAGCATGTGGCGCATATTTGTCTCCTTTTAGCACAAGAATTAATTTTCTTGTGTTATGGAAAATAAAAGATATTCTTGTTATATGATTGGTTGGATGACTTGTTATTTGATTTCCTATTGGTAAATACATGTCACAATTAGTCATTAAGGAAAATATCCTTTTATTTTGTTTAATTAATTATTTATTTAATTAATTAAAACTTGGAGACCAAGGATTTACTCTCTTATAAAAGGAGAGTTATTCCAAGTGTAGATGGCATTGAAAATTTCGACCACATCACCATAAAAAGAGAGAAAATTTGTTTTTTCTTGTCTAGGGTTTTAGAAGAAGAAAACTCTAAGTTTTTTCTTGGTGTTGCATATCAAGGAGGTGCATTTATCAAGAAGGGTGTCCACCAACCACCGTTTGGAGAACACATTGGAAGATCAAGGCTTCTCTTCCCACTATTGGTAATATAATCTTAACCCCCTTGTAGTAGTTAAATCCTTTATTTATGTATTATGATATATAAATCGTGATACATCCGCTGCGCATTGATCTAATTCGTTTAGATCTGAGCTCCTACATCCTTCATGTGGTATCGGAGCCAGGTTCCACGATTTATATAGTCATAATCATAATTAAACGATTTAAAGGAGTGGAATTGCATGTAGATAAATTTTATTTCTTGTTTTATGCATTTATAATGATTAGTTGTTGTGATTGAAGAGATGGATGGGGGGTTGGCACTGTTTACCCGTTAGATCTATTGTAAACTCATATAAACGATGAAAATTCGTTCATATGAGTATAGGAAATATGTAATTTATTTATTACAATTTTAATTACCAGAAAGTAGATCTGTTTAGTAGCTGTTTAGTTTTTTCGTTTTTCCCGTTGATCGAGCCGTTGAAACGACTATCCCTCCGGTCGAAATCAATATTACAAGATGATGAACAAGTCCAAAAATTTCGATCGGAGTCCGTCTCCATATCCGTTCGTTCTTTGCAAAGAGGTCAGCCAGCAATGCAAAATCGCAGGATTCACGAAACCCCTACCTGTGACTTCCTCGAATTTCTGGAAGGGTTTGGACCGTTGAAATGAAAATCCGACCGTTCAGATTAATAAAAGTGGAGTTTTAGACATGTCATAAAAATTTCAGGTCGATCGGGTTTCATCTCGATTCCAGATCGGCCTCGGGAAGTCACCGATGCGGCTTCTTTGTAAGAGGCAGATTCAGCAGACAAGTTAGGCGGCTCGCTGGAGAAAATTGACAAGTCAAAACTCCGATCCAACCGTCCATATTGAAGCCAAAGGAGTAGAGAACAGATCTGGAAAGTTTCGTCACGATCCAAGTTCGTTTGGTTTCCGATTATCGAAGAATTTGAACAGCTGCAGATTTTGTTAGAAAGTAGTAAACCCTAGTTAGGGTTTGATTATTTATTTTCTAATAGGTTAGATACGGGGGTGCCAACGGTCCATCTCGGTGTTTATTTTCCGCACTAGTATACATGTTTAGATTGTATGTGTAGAACCGGAAAATTGCCAAGACATGCATCATATCATAAATTCCACTCCATATGCATACATGTAGAAATTAATTCGAGGAATTAGTTAGGCATGTATAAAACACGCAATTAGTTTTAATTAATTGTTTGATATTATTAGAAACTAATTAGGGTAAAAACCGAGGATCACGGGTTTTTTCAATCGTCGAGGTTGGGTGATGGATTCTCGGTGAATCCCACTCTGCGAAAGCATAAGGAATAAAATCCCGAAACCTCGTGGTTAAGGTGTTGGATTCTCGGTGAATTCCACCTTACCTAGACGAGATTACGTTTTTTGTTCCGTAGTGTCTACGTGAAAGTTTGATGTTTAAGGATTGGATAATCACGGGCAAACATGGTTCGAAAGTGGTTTAACCACGGTTGGGTGGTCAACAGTAGCTACGGCTCGATCGACTTCACCCTCCACGTGTGGCGTTTGCACGGAGGTCTGGCAAGGCTGAGCCATCCGAAGAGCCACTACGGCTCAACGGAGCTCCCCTAGTCTTGACCCGTCCGACGGCCACATATGTTCCAATAAATAGGTCGGGTGGGCTAGCCCACATAACCGACAACATTTGGGCCTATGATTTATTGTTCCTTAATGTAACATCAAGTCCAATAACGTGATCAGTAAACCCACCACTTTTTTCAAAATATTGAGTGGGAGCGGGAGAGGCGACAGCTGACCCCACAGCCTCTACTGTTGACACAAGCAACGTGAGAGAATGGTGACGCCTCGTGCGGCTTTGATTTCGGCCCCAAGGAAAGGCCTTCACCGCTATCAAAATTCAAGGCTTGGTCTCCGAAAGGATAGGATTTTGGGTACTCGTCGGGTCACCGACCGACCCTAAGCGGCATACTCGGGGTCTACCTAAAAATCAAAGCAATGAGGTCACACTCATAAAAGGTATTTTGGTAATACCTTGGCTGAAAAGGAAAGGTGATTGACGATCACAAATGAGATGTTCGATTCTCAATCTAATCTTCAATATTAATCGAAACCTCTTTGACCTACCCTAAGGCGGCACTGAGGTATTAGATTAAATCCTTGGAACGGTAGGATAGACTATAAGTACTTAGTTTATAGTTCCCCAAAATTTATTAGTAGTGTATGATTTGGATTTATTCTGTCAATTTTATTTACAACTGTTATACATATCTCTCTAAGGTGCTAGACTGCTAGTGTAAAATTGACTAGTAATGACTTCGTTAAAAAGTGGTAAGTAACTAGAACGTTGTACTTATTAATCTCACATGCGATTAATTTTTCGGAAGAGGTATTTCTCTTGAGCCTTCAAAACTTAAGTGACGTAAATAAGTATGTCACTGCTGTCACTCGTGCAGTATGAGAGACAACCGTAGTTAGTTTGAAAGATGATTGGGACGATAAAATTCTTTTAGTGAATTTTTAATAGTGTAGTGACTACACGAGAAATTTTCTAATAGAAAAATTGGAGAATCATAAATTAAAGTGTCGCTAGTTAGACGGTATTTGGAACCGATAAACTAGTGGGAGCTTTTATCTTATGTTTTTTTTAATTTATTAGAAAATTAGTCCCACTGGGTAACGCTTTAATTAGACATCCCACAGTTCACGAGTAGTGTCTACTCAACGAACTGCTAGTTCAAGACTATTTCCTTTTAAGGAAAGTTAAGAATGGGAAAGAATGTCTATAAGTGTTAATCATCTTAACTGAAGTTTTGAGGCTAAACCGAAACATTAAATAAAGAAAGTATAGGATAAGGAAAGTGATTTCGGATCACTAACCAATGAATCCTTAGCGACTTTCTTAACCGAGTAACTCGACTCGGCAGCTAAGTTCTTTGGAAGAATAAGAGAGCTTTGCATTAACGATTAATATAGTAACAATGGGCAGTAATTTCAGCCAGAATAGTGGGAGTGATATAAGGAAATGAATTTCGGATTCTATCCTTGAACATCACAGAAAAATTTATTTTTCTGTTTACAAATTCGTTGAAACAAATGGATTCACTTTCAACTCGATATATTGTTACCTCATAGAAAGTGAAAATGACATTTTTAGTACGAATCCGAGACTCTGAATTTTGTTTGATAAAGTCAGAACCACTAAGAAATGCTGAAAATGTATATGTAACACGTCTTAAACTATTATATGCGAATGGTTTCCGTATTAAGATAAACGACCCTTCAATATCTATTAATTAGTGCATATATCCTAGAGATAAGACCTGACGACTGGCTAAGGGTGATTCCTATCTCCCAGTCTAGGAACACTATCTCAAAAGAACAATGACTAAGTTTCCTTTCAATCGGGAAAGGGTAATAGATTTGAAGGGGTAACATAGCTTGTTCATCATGACCTTCGGGGTCTAGTAAGAGATACAAGCTAGTGGGAGTTTTTGAGTGGTGACATTTTGTCGATAACTACTCAAAGCGCGATTTAGTTTATCAAAAGAATACGAGGAGGAGTCTCTCGATTTTAGCGAGAGAATAGAGTATTCCATGCTCGAAATAGGCTATAGCATAGTCTTGGGGTGATGCTCACCGCCTCCTAGTGGAATGTTTCTCACCGAGAAAGAAACCATAAACTTGCCCTATATAGTTATGGATGTACTACAATACACTGCTAAACTCGATTAAGATAATTGGTTGCAAAATAACGGTTAACAATTATTATGTAAACCGAGAAGTCTACCTAGAAGATGCTAGTGAATTTATGGATAAGGAGTGACTTCGGTTCACACCACTTCAGAATGTAGGCATTTAGCATTTAATGCTTGAAGGTAGGATCGAGATTTTGCGCATACGTTCGATTTTGACTGCTTAGGAAATGCCTTAATGAGACGAGTGAAGGTTGGTTATAGGATTCTTGAGATCGAATGTGACAGTTCAAGCATCACAAGGCTTCTGATAGAATCTATAAGTAACAGCCTTAAACCTTGGAGTACGGTTATCCAAAGGTAGTTACTATCTGATTTAATCAGACCACGTCCAACATCGGTTGTTGGTGATACACTGATAAATACTACTAGATCAGAATGTCAATCCACCCAAAAAGCAGTGGGAGTATGGTTTAACCGTTGACCCATTGTGGTTTTGTGGACTTCTGATCTCACGGGTGATTGATAACCTATGGCTCTTGGTGGGTCAGTATAGGATTCTCGATCATAGAGGTTGGTTCAAAACCTTATCCTCAAATGGAGTTTTAGTACTCCGATTACATTCACCTCTTATAGAACCACCTGAGTGTCTCAGGCCCAGTGGGAGTAATTGGATCTACGCCGAAAAGAGTCGAATGAATAGGAAAGTTTAAACTTTCAGTGCAAAGCTGAGTGGTATAGGGGTGATTCCCTGACAAGTAGCGAGTTAACCAGACCTTGAACTCTCTCACCACTCAGTCTTGCTAGATTTCGTTAGAAAGCGGAAAATAGGGGTGATAACCTGAGACTTTCTTGCCAAAAACGGATTCTGGATTCATTCAGAACAGAAGGGTCATGGTTAGAACAAATGGCAGGATGACTGCCGGGGATTATATCCTTTGTGGATTTAAGAGAACCTCTCGGTCATTTAAAAGTCACATGTTTTAAAATATGTGGACTTGACCAGAATATTGATAAGTCTTTCGTAGACTAGACATCAATATTGGTAAAGTAGTAGTATTAGTGTTCATGAATGATAACACTGAAACGGTTGGAAACAACATGTGTGTGCTATCTGAAGTTGGAAACTGACAGGCCAAGATTCTCTGGATGAGAGAATTGGACTATATTCTAAGAATCTGATTCGGTCAAATTCACGAGAATGAGTCATTGGCTATCCCACCTATCTTATTGAATAAGATGATTATGCATATACGTATGCAACATTCATCGAGAGTAGTCCTACCCTACCTCTCAGGAATGATTCTCTAAATCTTCGGATAAAGAGAAAATGGGATAGAGTCTCTCTTGGATAACGGCAAGTCAGGTTATAACAAGTCAATAGTAGTCAAATCTCGGAATCGAGCATTGAATAACGGTTTAGTACGTCCTCAAGTATCTTTGAAGAACGAGGAATAATGTGCTTGTATATTTGGGTGCAAACTTGAATGTGGTTGACTATAATCGATTCGACTTGTAGTCGATTAAGGATGATCATTAAGTTGATCTCGGGCTCAATGTTTACTCATAGTGCTTAGAATTTCCTTTACGATCACCGGGAGTAATTCCGGTCTAGT
Source organism: Gentiana macrophylla (assembly GCA_026214975.1). Lineage (NCBI taxonomy): Eukaryota > Viridiplantae > Streptophyta > Magnoliopsida > Gentianales > Gentianaceae > Gentiana > Gentiana macrophylla. Next base: position 194,340,875 of record CM047805.1, on the reverse strand, counting down.
GAGCGATATCACTTCATTGTGAAAACAGTGAAGAGATAGCTTACAAGGATCTTTTCAATCACTAGAGGTCAAAAGAATATTGAGAGAGAGTACCGCCTGATTAGATGGACCAGCGACGTTTCGATCCTAAAGATCGTAGCGAGCCGACAACCAAACTAATCGATGTACCAAGTCGAGTGCTTGGAGGGTACGCATTGAGGATATATCTCATCTGCTTTTAGAGCAAGTGGGAGAGTGTTGTGAATAAGATGAGAATGGGTGTGCTCTAAAACAATTATTACTTGTCATTTCGTGCAAGTGGGAGATTGTTAGGTGTGGTGCCGAAAGACAATTTGTGTAATTGTTTTTATGACAAATTTATCTCACCTTATTACTTGCTTTGTGCTTGTAAGTAATACATCTTTGCAAAACCCTAAGTATATCGGTATGTAACCGCTTAACTCGATGTATGGCATGCACGTGAGGATTGAGTTAGTGGTGATATACTTAAATCTGTTAGTCCGTGGTGAACTTAATCGAGTTTAGGGTCTCTTGATTAAAACACCAATAATGCGCCCGAACACCTTAGGGTGTGATAGTCTTATCCGACTATCGGTGAGGAGTACCTACGTGGGGCATTTATATATGATGGCATTCATATAGGAGTGGACCGATTTAATCAATTTCTCGATATAATTCCGTAATCGAAATCTTATTAAATCATTAGATGATCATATATGGATCAACCTTAATCTGAGGTGATCACAGAGTGCTTTGCTTGTCTCGGGTAGTGTTTGATGTGTTAGTTACGGTTAACTTAAATATGTGTTCCAAGCCACTTCTCATTGGCACTATCTCCTGATGAGTGAGTAGTTCTGATTTTCACAGATATGGAATCCATTCCTTCCTACGGGAAGTAGAGAGACAGTCCTCTTGTTTGTTAGCCCTAAGAAAGTGATCGATCGGCCGAGTTCATATTAGACTAATTGATCACTAGTCAGATATGTGAACTAATTGATCATCATGGGGTTAATGGTAAATAAGGATAAGATATTCTGAGTCGGGTTCACGGAGACTTCCTACTCAGAATGGACAGTCTATGGAGGGTTAATCCGTATGTAGTGATTATATCAAAGGACACTTATTCACTCTATGGGTTGAGTATAAGTATACATCTATAATCGGTGGAGTTCAGTTTCGGGTTTATGGTGGCGTAATCCCGGAATTAAAATTAATGTACTTATTTTGTTCGATGAATAATTAATTATTGGAGCTACTGGTTATAGGTCCATGGTCCCCAATGTGGCTTCTATAATTCGGGCTGATATTCTTGTTATTTGGGTCTCAGTGATAATTAATTGGCTGGGCTAATTAATTGATTTGCATGGATATTATTTAGTTGGGCTAAATAATATAATACACATAAAAGACATTTTATGTGGGCTAAAAAACCCTAACATGTGGCGCCTATTTGTCTCCATTTAGCACAAGAATTAATTTTCTTGTGTTATGGAAAATAAAAGATATTCTTGTTATATGATTGGTTGGATGACTTGTTATTTGATTTCCTATTGGTCAATACATGTCACAATTAGTCATTAAGGAAAATATCCTTTTATTTTGTTTAATTAATTATTTATTTAATTAATTAAAACTTGGAGACCAGGGATTTACTCTCCTATAAAAGGAGAGTTATTCCAAGTGTAGATGGCATTGAAAATTTCGACCACATCACCATAAAAAGAGAGAAAATTTGTTTTTTCTTGTCTAGGGTTTTAGAAGAAGAAAAACTCTAAGTTTTTTCTTGATGTTGCATATCAAGGAGGTGCATTTATCAAGAAGGGTGTCCACCAACCACCGTTTGGAGAACACATTGGAAGATCAAAGCTTCTCTTCCCACTATTGGTAATATAATCTTAACCCCCTTGTAGTAGTTAAATCCTTTATTTATGTATTATGATATATAAATCGTGATCCATCCGCTGCGCAT
>CM047805.1:193653600-193683600 GCA_026214975.1 Gentiana macrophylla | reverse complement strand
AACCATTCCAATGCTCTGCGTTTTTTTGCTATGTAATTTGGCGTTTTCGTTGTACTGAATGAAATGGGGAAGGAGGAAGAAGACGAAGCGAGAATACGCTAGGGTTTTTCAAATTCGATGAAGCGAGGTTTCGATTTGGACGAAGCGAGTCTTATTTCGACGAGGCGAAGCCTCTGTTCCGTCGAAATTGGACGAAATCCATCCTATTTCATCCAATTTGAAAGACACCACTACTCCCGTCCATATTATGACGGAAACGTTTCAATTTATACGGATTCGTCTAAATTTAGACGGAATTCGTCCTAATTTAGACGGGTCCGTCCTTTTTGGCCTGTATTTTCTTTTTGACGGTATTATATCACATTTGGACAAGATAGTACAACATCTGACGAAACCGCCAAATTTTTGACGTGGGACTTTAAAAATATTTCATATCTGACCTGACCTGAAATGAACTATCCGGTGTTACAGTGACCTGAAACTAATATTTCTCCAATAAAACCATAGCATACATAGTAGTTTCTATTTACGGAATATAATGCATAAAATACACAGTTAATATGCATACTACCAATTTAGTCACCCTGGACGTGGCTTAATCACATTTAGCTAACTAACCAATTATTTCATACATATTATCACCATTGAGAATACAAATCCGGGGTAAGTTGATTGTAAAATATGATACCAAGTTGACCGTTATCAAATTACTTTCAATCAAGATACATTAAACTGATTTCAGTAATTATACTACAAAATTCACTATCGAATATCACGAAAGAGATTACTCAGGCCGACTCATCGGAGAACAATTTTGAGCTCATGTTATCTTATCAAGTTGCATTCTTTTCCACCTACAATGAATCTATGTCTCGAGTAGCCGCTGTATATTTTAATTGGATATCATCTCCGGAATGTGGATATCATCTCCGGAATGTGAATATCATCTACGGAATGTGGATATCACCTATAAAGAACTATATATATCATCGCTGGCGCCGGGAGCGGAAGCTCTGATCGGAATGTGGATACCATCTCCGGTGACGGCAGCGGAGGCTCGGATCGCCGACCGTCCGGAATCAACCATGGGAGGAAGATGGACATCAACGAGTTCAGCCATAGGATTTTTTTAAATAAAAGAAAGAAAAAGGAGACGAGGTTAATTTTGTCTAATAAGTGATATTTGTCTTTATGACCAATGGTTAATATCTGTGTTTTTTTTTTAACGAGACAATTGGTATTTTGAATGCATCGTAAATGTCTAATTATGTTGTAAAATGATCATCAACACCCCAAAAAAAAACATATTTATATTATGAATAGAAAATAAGTATACTGCCTCCAAAATATAAGTCATCCTAAATTTTTGTCCCATAATAAGTACTACCTCCGGTCCAAAATATAAGTCATCATACACTTTTTTACTTGTCCCACAATATAAGTCATTCTACATTACCAATGCAACATTTATTGCTCTTTCTCTATCTTAACCTTAATTTATTATGAATTCAACAACTTTTCATTACTTAACAACTATTGCATTAATGATAGTCAAGGGGTATTTTAGCCATTAACCTTCAAATTAATGACATTCAACTAATTCCTTAATCTGTGTGAAAACTCCTAGGATGACTTATATTTTAGACCGGAGGTAGTAGTACTCTTTTCTCTATCTTACTCCTAATATATTATCAATCTAACCACTTTTATTACTTAACAATTATTGCATTAATGATAATCAAAAGATATTTTAGACATTAACCATCAAATTTATGATATTCAACCATTTTCTTAATCTGTGTGAAAATATTCAGGATAACATATATTTTGGAACGGACATGGTACTACCTCCGTCCTATAAAAAACGTCTATTTAAAAAACCTAATACATCATTTAATGCATTTTTTTTCAAACATACCGCTATAATAGCATTTAATGCTTATATCAATATTTCAAAAAATTATTTATTTTGTGATAGAAGCATATATGTCTATCACTACTTAGAATATAATAAATTAATTATTTTCTTAATTTCTATACACCATAAAAATGAACACACGGGAAGAATGTACTAACACAACTTTGATACTTTCAAATTAAAAACAAAATGTTTGAACCCGTTTGTTTTTTTCTTTTACTTATATATATACAGTAGTTTTATGGTGGTCCAGAACCACCATGTAATACTTGTCATCCAATAGGATTTCTTAAAAGAGGGGCAAATTTATAAAAATATGACACTTATATTTTACACGGTAGGCTCCGTGTGTTTTTCTTGGATTTCAATTGGTCCTGAATCACCAAGTCATACTTGGTCCAGGACCACCATAAAATTTCCGATATATATATAAATAAATATATATCGAATGAATACTCAACGGGCATTAATTTTTTCACACGAGCGGGTCAAAGTTTAAACCACACTCGTAGCAGTGCCGCAGCCTGTCTCTTGCTACTCGCCCGCCTTCTCCCAAGTAACAATATTTCACCGATTCTCTTGCCGACGATTACACTTCTACGCCGCGGCGATCAGGTGGCTCCCTGAGATCAAAGAATTTCGGAATAATCATGTTGAGAAGACTACTCTCGTCGCAGCTCGCAACTTTTTCAATTGGCCGATCTGCTCTAAAACATCATCGATTCCCTGACGTCGAGGTTTCCTCTTCATATGCGTCGTCTCGACCGCCCACCGCTCTTTTTAATCACCATTTCTCGGCCGAATCTGGTATTTTCTCATCCATTTTCCGAATAAGTTGTTTTTTCTGGTATGCGAATTCTGCTGTCCTCATCTTATTGATGTGTTTTGTTGGCTTAGGAGGTTTGGCTACCACGAAAAAAGTTGAGGATGTAATGCCAATTGCTACTGGTCATGAGCGTGAAGAGCTGGAGGCTGAGCTCTCGGTGAGGTTTTTTTTTTTTAACCAAAAATTTCTTGTAGCTTTCATTTTCCTTTTCAGTGCTTGCATTTGTTATTATGAACATATCTTTGATTGGAGTTTAGGTAGACGCTCTTTGCTGTTTTTAGAGGAGAAATTCCTTTGGGGTGCTATTTAAGATTAATGTATCCTTACTTTTTTTTTGTTGGTAGGGACGGGACATTCTGGCAATGAACTATCCAGTTGGTCCTTTTGGTACAAAGGTTCGTATTCATTCTTATCTTTCTCCACTGTTTCGAAATGCTCACTGATTAATTTTGCATGAATTATTGGATGATTGATGTGGTAAGATTGCCTTTGTCAATGTCTTTGTCGAGAAGTTCAATCCTATCTGGTAGATATTGGATAATTCATTCCTTACGTTAATGCATATTATCTTGCACCTTCAAGGTTTTCTTTGTTTTGCCATGGACAGTGCCCTCCATTATTCAAATTGGTGGCTCCTTATCTGCTTTGTTTTACCTTCCAAATGGATTACTAATTGGCATACCGATTTTTATATGCTTTTTGGAATGTTATTATTGATTTTTTAGGTTACTCTGCACTTGGTGATTTTTATATGCTTTTTGAACAAGAGCAATATGAGGGCAATCATATATGCAAAGTAATGAAGTCATGTAATTTCCAAAAGGAAATGCATCAAAAGAACATTTCGGTGCAGGTCTTAATAAAATACACTAAGCTTCATCAACCTGCTCATGGATTTGTTGCAATCGTTGGACCTGAGTTGTTGAAGATTGGTTTTAGTTTTTTTTATTCACTTCAGAATTCATTTTGGCAAAATGCAACCATATTTCTTGGTGGTTTAATGTCTACAATTAACGTATATCCTTTGCATCTGAGTCCAGGTTCGTGAATTTCATTAGCGTCATTTAGACTGGATGCTTTTTACATTAAAATTATTGAAGTAGAAATGTATTCAATGGTTTGGAGGTTGTTTCTTGGTGCAAATAGCGTAACATTTCTTAAGTGCATTGGAGCACTCACTAGTAGAATGTTAAATGCCTATTAAAATGTTGTTTTTGTCAACAAAGATTTTGTGAATCCAGTGAGATAGCATGACAATAATTTATCCATTGTACTAGCTTCTCCATGTATAGAAGGCTTATTGTGCGATTGTTGAGACATTTTTAATGTGTTTTTTTCCCTTTGTCAATTAAATGCACCTGTGAGTTGCGTCTGTAGCATTTGTCAACTGTTTGAGTATGCTACTATTTGTCTACTGGGATTCTTCAGAAAGCCTAGGTGATATATTTGGCTTATCCAATCAATGTCACCGAGGGTAGGCTTGATTTTTGCTCTTCGCTATTTGTATGTACCGTGTTCTCTTCATTAGATTGGAATACAGTACATTGTTCCACTAATGCTTGTGGAGCTGAGTAGTAAGGAGGTCGGTGCCCCTTAGTAAGGTCATGTGTTAAGCCTTGTGAATGGAGAAAACAGTTTGCTAGAGGTATGACTTCCTAAATTGGGGTTTGTAAGGTATAGTCCCTATAATACAGTGATTTTACACTTTTAAATTAAATACATAACTTAGAGGAAAAGTAATGCATTAACCCGAGTCACCCGACCTACCAACCTAATTTCCTTAGCTTATTCTGCTAATCTTGGTATGAGATTTACAGCTGAATGTGTCCTTGAATGCTTTTCTCCCAACCAGTTTGTGCGAAAGAACTACGACATCATCTTCAACAGCCTATCTCTCGCACTTGTCAGTTACGACGTTGCCTGTTTGTCCAAAGCAGAAGCTATATGTAGTGCTGTCACAATGAATATATGTAAAATGAATGGTCAATATTTTGGTTAATAGTGTAAATATCCGAATTTTGTAAGAACGAGTAAGTAATAGCCTCCTTATAAAATTAAAAGTCCCACTTTAAAATGTTCCTTCAAGAAACTAGAACAGTTCTACCCTAAACAAGAGGGGCGAAAAAGCAGAAAAAAAGGTTTTTTTTCCCCCTGGCCTTAATTGCAGTGCGAGTCCATGACAAGGATTTAGATTCTATGGGGAAATGTATCTTGGTATCTGTCTTACTAACAGTTTCTGAGGATCCCTGTACATTAATTAGACGGTGGAACACCATAAATTTGTTGTTTATCCAGCAAATGTTGGGTTTCTTTTCTTTGTTCCTTTACTTTTCTTTTGACTTCTAATTTCCCTAATAGGTGAAAAAACTAACAAGTATCATGGAACTTATCCTAACAGCTGTGTCCATTTTTAGAAACATGTGCTTTGCGTTTCTTTAATGTACTTTATTTTGAGTGGGTGGTTTTTGGAGGGTGTTTGTGACTGATGGAAAACTTGAATTATGACCGCCGGTTTGATAAAAGGTTGAGAGGGGTACGCCTCATGGGAATCCTCTTATGTGGTCCGACTTGAAGAGAATGATTTTGGGTTTACTTGATGACTAATTCAGCTGAAACAAGTAAATAAATTTGGGGGTAATTTGGTGGTGGAAGATATGAACTGCTAAAGCCAATGAATTCAAGTGATTGTGAGAAGAAAGGGGGGAAACGAATTTCCCTTTTGTTTTGTCTGAAGTTTATGCTTTTCTTTTTTGCATTATTCTGGATTCATCATTTTTTAACGATCTTGTGGATTCATTATGTATTCTTGCGGAATTTTTAACGATCAGTGTTGAATACCTTGCTTTAGAAATTTAAGTTACTGCCCTTATGGAGCTTGAACACTGTAAATAACCTGTTTTCATGTGTATTTGGTTATTAGGAATCACCTGCTATTATTAAATCATATTATGACCGAAGAATTGTTGGATGCCCTGGAGGTGAAGGTGGTAAGTCCTTTTAACTCAGATGCTTTGTCCATTCGTCATCAAATTGTTGGACTCAACATTTAGATGAGAACAAAACGAGTTGAATATTAAGAGATTTCAAACTTTATTTTGATGGAAAAAAAAGTCATACGTAGCCTATTCCAATTTGTGGAGAAATGCTCCTTATTATTGTAGTTTTGTTTTGGTTTGTCTTGTTAATTACCATATATTCCTTTTTCAATCTTAACAGAAGATGAGTATGATGTGGTTTGGTTCTGGCTGGAGAAGGGCAAGCCACATGAATGTACAGTATGCTCACAGTACTTTGAGGTGAGTCTGTGATTACTTTTGTTTTTATTTTCCTCTAGAAACTATATTAACACAAGGTGGGCAAATTACCCACACATGGGGTTGTATTTGAACCCGGACGTATTGGTCCTGGTGCCTCAGTTCTACTGCTCTGGTACGCCTCTTGTGTAGGTGAGTCTGATTACTTGATGATACGTTTTATGGATGTTGTGGAGTAATTTTAATTATTACCCGTAATAGTTAAGAACGAGCCTTAGTGCAACAATTAACATCATGCTGTTGGCCCAAACGACTTGATGTTTCCCCGCATCTCATATGCCGGGGTGCTTCCAGTCTCTTCTTGGGAGAATCTTATTTTCATGGCCTCGATATTTCTTAGACCTTGTTTACCAGAATGCATCCATGCACAACAATGGGCACTTGCTCCCCTGTAAAACATTGTAGGTATACGCACACACACATATGCACACATTAATAGTTATCTGAAAGTGAATGTTCAAGTCCAAGTTTAAGAGACAACATATGACAAATTCCTGACATGTATCCCATAATTTGTGCAGCCTGCTCCTTTTATGCTAGCTCTATTTGTGTGAATTTTACCTTAGTGGATCTTGGTAAGGGGTGGGTTTGATACACATATAATATTTTATTTTGCTATGCAGTTGGCGGTAGTTGGTCCAGGAGGGGATCCTGAGGGGCATTCAGATGATGAGCATCATTAATATATGTCATTGAGTAGAGTTAGCCAGAATAAAGTCTGGTTTAACGACGAGAGATTATCTCTATAAGCATACACAGCAGCCTCGCAATTCAAAGGCTTCTTGTTTTGTTAGCTTTTGATCGATCTTTTTTTTTTTTTTTGTGGTTGCGCGCTTGGGTTTTAATCATTTTCTTTCACGCTTTTTAAAATCTTCGGCCTCCATTGGTTTTATCAGATCTCAGCCTTGTAGTGCACAATCCAATAATATACATGTCACAATTTTGTCATCTTTTAGCAAATTTTTTTTTTTTTTTTTTTTTTTTTTCTCCTTTGGTTGGTAAAACTCAGAAATTTTATTAATGAAAAACTGAAGTTTCACAATGCCAACCCCTGGCCACAACCAAAAAATATGTGTAATCAATACATGTTCACCACTTTAAAACTATTAGTTTAGAAAACTTGTGTGGGAAAAGACGGGTGCTAATGAAACAGTGTGGGTCCCCCATGTATCGGAAGAAAACTAAAGGACTACCACAACAAGGCTCTCTATGTATTTCAAAATACATAAGATTCTGGAGCTAAAACTCGAAAGAAAAAGGCTATAAAGAGCAGCAGGTTGAAGGGCTCCAGGATCTTTTAGCAGTATATGTTTTCTTTAATAGAACTATTTGGTCAGTTTGTTTGTTTTAACACTAATTCCCTGCCCAGAGAGGTATAACATAGTATTTTGCTCCCTGCTACAAGTAGTTATTTCTGATCTGTAAGCCTGTGATTTACCTGCCGGTGAAGAGACGAGTCGATAATTATATATCGACTCTCCACTAAAAACTTTGAACACTCGAATCAAACCTGGAGAAATTTTACTGTACATCCGTTTTACCACGGGAAATATGATTTGGTAAACCTATCCACTCATTTATTGACAACTCATTTTATGGCCCACTTGCCATTACTTATTTTTAGTTCAACATATTAACCTTAACGGAGCTTCGAGACTGACGGAAAAGTAAAGAAAAGTTAAACCATTTTCCAAAACCTTCTCTCCTTTTCTGTTCAGTCCTCATCTCTTCATCTTCAACATCCCCTTATCTCCATCTTCAACATCCGGTTTCTCTCTTTTATTTTTTTTCTTTTACTTAATTAGAAGGATTTTTTTTTGCCTTTTTTTCTTCCCTTCACCCCTATTTTCATATACAAAAGAATGTGAGAGACTGTTGAATTCACATTTCATTTCCATGGATATGGAAAAACAATTGGAACATCAATTAAAAGTCATGGGACATCCTTATGTCAACCAGACAATTCGACATATATATTTTGGCTTTTAGATTTTTTTTTAAAACTATGAATATAGACAATTTGGCAATATATAACAATTCTTGAATTTCTTTTGCATTTTGTCAATTAGCTGCGTGAGTTGCAGTTTGTTCAATATTTATATGTATCAGCAATTTGCAGTGTTGGTCTTGCTTTGGTCATTGTTTGGCTCTTACCATGGATCCATTGCTAAGTGTTGCTACTGAAGGTTGAATCTCCTCGACTTTTGTTATCAATATATGAACGAACGTTTGCACTTGATTGGATTCCACATCACTCCATTCAGAAATTTAAAAGAAACCAAAGTTTGATTTTTTTCCTTTTTATGTGAGAGAAGTATCCATTGATATGATTAAATTGTCATTTCCTTCATTGATTTTGAATTGCAGATTGTTCTAAAAGGAGAGTGACCAAAAGAATGGTTTTTTTTTTTTTTTTTTTTTTTTTTTTTTTTTCCGATGACAACTTAACCCCATAAAAACAAAGAAAATTATTGAATGAAATACATTAGTCCGATATCAATTGTTGCAGAAAACTCACAGTTTCATTTGTATAACTCATGAATACAATCAAGGACGTATCTAGTAGTTAGACAAATGAAGGCTAAATTCTCTCCTAAAAAAAATATATACTACTATAAAATCTATGTAGTATTAATTAGATCCGTATATTCTTAATCCAAATTTCACCGATTTAACTCGATATAGTCTATTAACCCACCCAAGATCAAAATCCTGGCTCCGCCCTTGAATACAATAGTTTGTCCTTAAAAAAAAGGGGGAATCATCTTCCTTATCAGTAAATACAAAAGAGCGCACAACCATTTCTTTGCTACCACATATTTCTTTCTAGGCCTTTGAGGTGTTGATTTTGAATTGCAGATTGTTCTAAAAGGGAGAGTGACCAAAAGAATGGTTTTTTTTTTTTGTACCGAAGACAACTTAACCCCATCAAAAAAACCAAGAAGAAAATTATTGAATGAAATACATTAGTCCGATATCTATTGTTGCATAAAACTCCACAGTTTCATTTGTATAACTCATGAAACTAGAACCGGCAGTTGGAACCGGAACATGCGGTTTGGTCAATAATGGTTACAGAATCGCCGGTTAAAGCGGTTGAAGCGGTTGGGGTTTTTGGCAACCGAACCGGAGGTTGAATCTGACCGCCGGAACCAGAATCGAACCGAACCGCCCAACGGCTATTTTTTAATTTTTTTCTAAACACTTCAAAAATCCTATAAATACTACCCCATTCCATTTCCAATTTCCTACACAATAAAACTACGTCGCTTTGATTTTTATATGCTACGCGCCTCCAACACGATTACATATAAAAGATACGTAAAGAACCGAATTTCTCTGTACATGCGTATTTTTAAAAATAACATAATTTACATATAAATAAAATAACACAATATTAATATTATATTTAAAACCGAATAAAAAACTATTTATAAAATATATATATATATATATATATATATATTACATTCGCTTTAGTACACTACTAGAAAACTGTATTCTAAATGAGAGAATTTAATGAGGAATTAAATTTCGCTATTAAATGTTACATATAATGAGGAGACCTAAATTTTATTGTTGGTTGATGACCAAACTGTAATTCTCATCATTACTGATCACATTACTCCTCATAAGAAACATAATAAATAAAATCTCCTCATTAAAAATATTTTCTCAAAAAGAAAAAATCTTTTAAGCTTAAATAAAACATTTTAATCCTAAACTCTTAACACATATTAAACGCGATACGCACCGGCCGATCATTATAAGTCTAAATTTATCATGATATAATCTATCATAATCAATGATGCAGATCACCGCCGTGTATGTCATTCGTTGTGCCCGTGATCATTACTCAAATAGAATAATGATACGAGTAATGATATGAAAGCACATCATCACAACGAATGACACAACGGTGATCTCAGACCGCTGATCATTATGAGTCTAAATTTAATATGATATAATCTATCACTCGTTGTGCCACAACTATTGTACATGTATCATTAATCTTATTATTATAAACAGACAGAACGGAGATAAAGGGAAACTATAATTGCAACTTTTTGAGTATCCTCTCCACTATTGGCTATATTCCATTCAATGAATGTGTGGCATCCAACTTCATCCAATTAAAGAAATAGCTACGTCCAACAATTGAATATATTAAATAACTAGTCTAAAACCCGTGCATTGCACGGGGATATTTGAATTTATGAAAGAAATAATAAATTTGGACATTCAACGTAAGTACATGATGAATGTTGACACTCTCAAATATATATCAAATGAAAAATCAACACTCTCAAATATATATCAAATGAAAAATCATTACATATTAGCAGTATCATATATCCAACAAATAATTAACATATAAGACAACAATTGGTATGATGTACATACACCACAATATCAAATTACCTAACCACCACCCGTCCCTCCACCCCACTACCAAACCCCACCCCAAATCATCTTTTCACCAAAGTATCCTACTACATCCAAGCCCTCACTTGAACATTCCCTGGCATGAATATGGTACACCAGTGCAATCAACTTGTGAACGTTAATTACTTTATGGCCCTACAAAAATAGATGAATATTTAAACATTAAGTTGATTTCAGCAAACTCAACAACTAAGAGACGATAACATTCTCCTATGGTTTAACAAATTTAAAGCAAACTAAGATGCATTGGTCGAATGTAAACACCAAGAAAAAATGTGATGGTCGGCCCAAAGCAACAACATGAAAAATTTAATACTACATTTATAAGAAAAGAAAAAAGTTGTGTGTTAGGTTAATAGATGGAAAAAGGCCAACAAAGACCACAACCAACCCCCCCCCACCCAAAAGAAAAACTTACATTCGGGTGAAAAGAGAGTAGTTGGATTTATTTTCAACCATAACAATTTTCTTTATTTCGAATTTAAATTTCAAAATAAAATTCCTATTAATCAACGATAAATCACTCCTTATAATCTCTCATCCATAAAAATTCTTTCTTTTATTTCGAATTTCAAATTAAAACTCATTCATTATCAAGTGTAGATAAAATCACACGCTTTAATTTATTCCAAAATAAAAAAAAAATAAAATCACACATTTAATGCAAATCCATTCATTTTTTTAAGAAAATATCTCGAATCCGCTCCAAACCTAGGAAACAATAGGTAAGTCAAGAAAAAAAATCAACTCATTAAAGAAGAAGTCAATCAATATTAATTCACTCCCTATAATCTCTCAACCATAACAATTTCTTTTATTTCAATTTTCAAATTAAAATTATCCTTAATGAATGCATAAATCACTCCTTACAAACCGTCAACCATAAGAACTCTTTATTTTATTTCAATTTTCAAATTAAAACTCTCATCCATCAATGCAGTAAAATGACACGCTTAATTCCTTCCAAAATTAAAAAAATACATTTAAAGCAAATTCATTCATTTTTTCAGAGAATCTCATGAATCTTCATAAAATTAACCGCTAAAATCACACATTTAATTCATTCCAAAAATAAAATTGATTTGACCCAAACCTGGAAATTACCCAATTGAATACGCTCCAAACCCAGGAAAAACAGGCAAGTCAAGTCAATAAAAAAAAGCCAACGTATTAAAAAAGAACTCAATCAACATTAAGTCACTCACTATAATCCATCAACCATAACAAATTATTTTATTTCAAATTTCAAATTAAAATTCTCTTTAATCAACGCATAAGTCACCGTTCACATATTTTTGAACAAAGAGACAAAGATAAACAAAATTAAATAGTTAAACGTAAATAACAAAAAAATTTGATATACATGAAAAGCTCGCTGTTATATATATCACCAAATTCATGTTACAAATAACGAAATGAGTTTTCATAACCAAGACAACTTGCTAACGACCCCCAAAAGAAGTTACATTTAGAACTATTTTACAAATCACCCAAAAAATCCTTGTCGCTTATGTGGCAGTAGAATACTTGCTATGAGTGATGGCAAATGTACCCTTCTTACATTTTCTATCTTTAATTAAAAATTCTCACTTTGCAAAAAAGTGAGTCAAAATTTTCTTCAGATCACCAAGCTTTCATGAGAAAAATAATAAGATATTTTTCATCTAAAAGCTTTTACAACTCACCAAAAGAACAAATCGAATACATAAGAATAAATCAATAGAAGCTAAAAGATAAAGAAAAATTTTCCCGCATGAAATGTCCATAAATTGACAACTCATATGAGATAATGCATGGAGACCAAAAAAAAAAAACCTGCAAAGAAAAAAACATTTAATCAACGAAAAACAAAGAAATCTTAAATCATTTAATCAACGGAAAAAGAAACTCTGCAAAGAAAACAAACATTTACTAACACTTCAATGCATAAACGTTTTTACCAAAATATCAACAGATTAGTATGTTGATTTTTTTATTTCCTTTCCTTTTAAATATATCGTCTAGCTTTTTTATATATAGTCGTAGATTTTTTTATTACTTAAAACGTATAGATTTTTTTAAAAGCATGGAATTTATTATTATTATTATCATTATTATTATTATTTGAACAAATTAGAATTAAAAACAATCAAGAAAACATAAATAACTTATAAATGTTGAGAGAAATAGAGGAACGCTCACTACAAGAAAAAGGCTTATCGCGGCGTGCAAAATAGCTATTAGCGGCGCACATTGCATGCTTTCAAAGTTCAAAGCCGCTTAAAAGTAAGATAATCAATGCACACAATTTCGTGTCGCGATACTATTATTAGCAAATTACGGTGTGATGCCAAAACGCTGAATCTATAAATGCGATCGGCATGTGCACGCTGCCAAAATACACTTGCACACCGCCGATGTGATTATTGAAGCCAATGAAGCGCGCCGCCAAAACTATTATTCGCAGACTTATGATGCATGTCGCCAAGCGATAAATATATTAAAAGTAGTATGCTTGTGCACGCTGCCAAAAGGATGGATGTATCAAAAGAGACATGCAAACACGCTCCGATATGTTTTTATTTTCAAAAAAATAATATTTACCCAATCAATAAACCAATGTTCACAATACATTAAAACACAATTTGCATCAACATATCAATTTTTGACTAAATCCAACACATTGAATAAATAATTATGAAAATACAATAAAATATAAATTTGCATCAACTATTTCCATCAACTTAGACACAGCAAACTTTTTTATGCTCAAAGGATGCACTAAATCAAGTCCTCTCCATAATATATGTCGATCCAAGCATTTTACCTTCTATTCTTGTAGCCATTTCCAGCACAAAAAAAACCACCATCATGCACAAATGTAATATCTGTCACAAAGACAAGAAAAATGTTTTTAGTAGTACATATATATATAGGCATGGCTGAAATAAATAGAGGAATTGCTTATCAAACCTCGTTGTTTGGAATTCCTCTTTTCAGATTTTGAGGCGAGTTGGCGTAGATTCTAATAATTTGTTAGCTTTGCATAATAGATGATAACAAAGAAAGTGAAATTACAGATAAAAAGTGCTCTAAACTAAATTGCATCGCTTCTAAATCAAGATAGGTGGTTGGGGTCATAGGTGTTTGTAAAATTTGGAAGCAAGTATGTTTACGGACATTTGACATATTTCAATCATATCTTATGCCTATACAAAAATAAACATACTTCCAAATACTAAATGATTAGTTTTACAACTTAAAGTGAAGCACATGACTCAGACCACAAAAGATGGCTAACATGCTAGTTTTGTTTATAGCTGTATCTAGCACTCTATAAGTACACAACATGGTAATTTTCTTTCTTTCAATAAATAATACAAAAACAATGCTCTCAAAATCGGAAAACATCAAGCAAGCATGAAACTATATTTCTAGGCAACAAAGAAAAATGTATCGTGTGCAATCTCGACGAGGAGTTTCGTTGACGCTTATTTGCAAACAATGAAATTTGTTTGTTATTTAACCTCATACAGGGGTTCTTTTGATTAGAAAGACATTGATCCAATTTTAAAATTCGAATGAAACATGGCACCTTCCGCAAAGGAGAAAACTAAATGAATATACGCTTTCACTAGACATACCAATTAAATTTTGATTTTTTTCACATTTTCACAGAGTTCGTCAAGTTACATAAAGTGTAAACATCATGTAAAATAGCACAAATTAGACTACTCTTAGAAATGTTTGCCTAAAATAAAAAGATTCAGAAAAAAATGACTACTTAAAGAAACAAAGTTGACCAGGGTCAGGGGAGGAGATCCTGAAGTTATTATCGATATTATCGATTCCATGGTATGTAAAATTGACCACATTATGGATCTGGGGGGTCATCCCTTTGAGAAATGGTTCTGGGTGCCACAGCCTACAAGTAGCTATCTATTGGAATTTATTTGTACCCAATGAACAAAAAGATTCATCAAGGATGCGATGATTACCTGTTGTCGACAAATGTGTTGGTTGTGTACACTTTCCACTCGTATATTGTTGTTGGTTGTTATTAAAAGATGATTTTTTTATTACAAGAAAGAAAAGAAAAGAAAAAGTTGTGTTTGAATTTGCAACATAACCCCTACAATATAATTTCTCTAAAGAATAAGAGATGCACTTTGTTACACATTTGCTACCGTTTGATAATGTTAATTGACAAATGACAAGCAGCTTCAGCAAAGAAATTTCGCTTTCTTCTCTCAAGAGAATAAAAATTACCCCCCACCCCCACCCTCAAAAAAAAAAAACAATTAACCTACAGACATTGTATAGTGATTGTCTAATGTCTAAGCTGTGCATATAATCATTTGAACTCGCCTTTAAATGGCCCATAAGCTATTCCCCAATGATTAAGCAGCGGCAGGGCATCATCCTAGTTTTTAGAATCAAATGAGGCTTTGTGCAAGTTTTTCACTAATATATCATTAGTGGTTAAGAAAGTCCACTAAGCATGTATGCTATATATCATTTGTATATGTAATAAAGTTCAAAAGAAGTAGAATAATATCGATTTCAGAGTGAAGAATAGTCCGCATCGTCATTATTTTTCCTCACGCTTGCACTCAGAGCACCAGGCTGAGAAATCCGTTTGATATTTCCTCATCTCTCTAAATGATTAACTGACAGTAAGAACAAACAACACAATTGCAATATTTAGTGAACTATGTTTTTTTGGTCACTTGTCCAACATTTGCAACTGAAGGAAAATACCTTCGGCACCAAAGAAACATGTTGATTCTGTGCCCAAATGTAGTAGCTCTAGCACCATGCCGATGACTCCCACGATAAAGAACTGCAGTGCCTGGGGCATGGGAATAATCCAACACTTCCAACAAATTTAACTATTACATGCAACGACAGCAGTTCACAGAGTTCAAGGTCATAAGCTTCTTTTTTTACGCACAAACAACATAAGTGGGGTGATATAAACAATTTATTTGCATTTGATATGCTTCCTCATCAAATATGATACAACTCCTGCCACATTCAATATTTCAAGTCTTCAACACATCAATAGTCCATCTCTTTCAAAAAAAAATATAGTTCATGAATTTTAGAGCATTAAATAAAAAATTGAGCAAGAAAAGCAAAATCAATGAGTTAGGTCAACATAATTGTCATTGTTCAACACCATCGATATAACAAATAGAGTGAGACTAAAAGCATATATCATGCTATACCCAATGTAATTATTTATGCTAGACAAACACCTCAAACATACTTGCTTTGACATTAAAAAGTCATATTTAAGATATGAAAATCCAAATCTAAGTCAGAATTCCACTTTGTTCACACATAAAGAAAAAAGGAATTCTGCTCCAATACAGAGTGCAAAACCTACTACGATGTTCGGAAACATGGTTGTTTGAAACTCAACATATATTCAGCAATACATAACACCCGCCAATGACCTTAAGTACATCATGTTATTCCTGTGCATATGTATCACACTATGAGCATTCTACACGAAACAATAAACAGACACACAAAACCTCAAGTTTCAAAAGAAAACGTGAATATCTATGCACACAAAAAAAATCAAGAAGAAACTATCTGCAAAATCATTCTCACATAATTTGAAGATGCAATATAGCAAATTGGCGCATATATTATTGCAGAACAACCATGAAAAGTATCATCCGCTAGTTCAACAAGAAAATTGGATGATTTGAACTAATCAACTTATGGATGACTTGTAGACATCGGAATCCTTGCGTCACTTAACTTTTATAACTACATCCATCAATTTGAGACATTCCTTGAGTTCGCTTGCCGCCTTTGCAATATGTCCAGATACACTAATATCCAATTGCCACCAGGAAAATGTGTAACCAATTTACTACACAACCAGATAACAATTGGAAATATAGAAAAACAAAATTTCACCTTGTTTAGTCTCTATTTACCATCATCAAAGTTATTTCATCACCTTAATTGATTGTAAGACCAGTCTCCAAATGTGACCAATCGTTTTCTTCATGGAAGCTTACAAATAAAGTACTATTGGATTTTAGACTATCATCTAATTGAAATCTCAAGTCCTTACCCACTAACACCTAGAAAATTCGTTTGCCAAAGCAAAGTAGTAATAGGAAATCCAGAGATTTTAGACTTCACTGACAAGCATTAATCGACATGGGAAAAAAGGGGTAGAACATGAACAAGAATATACGGTAGAAGCAAAAAGGCTACTATGTTGGAAAAGCCGACACTACTCCAAAATGAGATATTTCTAAACAAATCGATGAATTTACCTAGAAATTGTTGCGCAGGCTTGAAATTGACCAATTAACCTCGATGGTGACCAAATTTCGTCGAGAGCGCAACCGCAGATAGCGGCAAGGACAGAGAGCTCAATCGAAGGCAAAATGGAAAGGGGATATTTTTTTGGGTTTTGAGGAAGAGGGATTTTGATTTAGCGTGTGAATTTTCCTTTTTTTACTTTAACCGGGAAATGTACAAAATCGCGGGAGAAGGAAAATTAAATGAAAATATGAGTCAAATTTTTTGTCGACATGTGAACTCCTTACCGCTAATACTTAATCTTTCGCAGTAGCGCTTAAGCAAGCAACATAAAATCCTATCAACGGCTTATTTTTGTGCACGCTACCATTACTAAATATTAGCAACAGAAAAGACGCCGCATGTCAGAAATTCTCACATTCGCAGTTGTATTATAAACGCACGCTTTTCACCTAGATAAAAACGAAATCGAATTTTCAAACCATCAAAACTTGTTAAAACAACGCTGTGTGGTAGAACAATGGCAATATTAAATGCTCCAACAATGAACAATCTTATAATGTCTCAAATAGCTAGCAAACAAACATATGGTTAAAATTCATTATAGCAGAGTAGGAAAAAACATTAGTTCCAACCTAAAATATATATTTTAGATTAAAAATTGCCTTAAAAACGGATAGCTACATCCAGAACACATATAAAATTTGCATCATATAAGAGGAAACATTAGCAAATAAGAAAATATGGAAAAAAAAATTAACTTAGTAAAATTGTTGCATCTTGAACAGTTGCATTGTCATTTCCTTTCGGCATGAAGGAGAAAGAGAGAAAATGTTTGTTTATATTGCTTTACTTTCTTCTTGTCACAAGGCGTCCAAAATGTCCAGGGAATGAGCAAGAGTCAAATATATATATATATATATATATATATATATATATATATATATATATATAGATCTTTGGAATCACTTGTAAGGTAGGATCAAGGATTTGAATTTTGAAATTGAATAATAATTATGAATTTAATGTAGTATTTTTGAATCAAATAAAGAAAATAAGAATTTGAATTTAATGTTGGATTTTAAATATATATATTTTAAGGTAGGAAACAAGAATTTGAATTTTTGAAAGGAAAGAATTTAATGCAGGAATGTGAAATAAAAAAAAGAAATTGAATTTAATGCTGGATTTTAAAATATATTTTTATAGGTAGGAAATAAGAATTTGAAATTTTTTTGAAAGGAAAGAATTTAATTCAGAATCAAATAAAAGGAAATAAAATTTATATTTAATACTTTGGATTTTCAAATATATTTTTAGGAAATGAAGCGGGTTTGGAGCGGGTCAATCGGTTTTTTTTCCGGTAATTAAGTTAAATTCACTCATCCATATATTATATATAGATATTTACACTTTTCTTAACATGTATAAGTGGTCAATTAGGGATGTAAAAAATCTACTCCAACACAACCTCTTCATTCCATCGCTCCCAACCCAAATTTCCCCAAAATAATTGAAATAGGTTAAAGTTGTTGTCTTCTTCTCCAACAACCTCCGTTAATCCTCGCTCATCCGCCTTCTCACCGAAAACAAGTCACCAGCCGACCTCAACACAAGAGTAAGGATTTATCCCATCTCCGCAAATGCTTCTTCTCGTCTCCGCACTCGCTTTTCATCTCCGTCTGTGCAATTTTTCTCCTATCCGCCTGCAAAAGGTACCACAAATGCTCGTTTCTTCATCATTTGTGATATATACATCAACATATTTCAAGATTTGTCTTTTGATTAGTGTTTTGGGATGCTCGATTCTTTTTTGGTTTTGGTAAATCAACCTCGTGAGCTGCTTTCATAGTCATTGCGATATAGTCTAATTTTGTGTGATAAAAGGTGAAGTTTGTTCACGGATGTGCTTTCGCCAAGAGCGAGGTCATTGATGTTTGCAGTGGATACGTGGGTGAGAAATGAACAAATACATGAACTTATAAAGCCGGATCTTGCCAAGGTAAGAAGTTGTTTTTTTACTTGTCGCTCTTTTATTTTGATATGTTGTTTTTTTACTTGTCAGGCTCTTTTATTTTGATCTGATGCAATTGTTTATGTTTGAAGGTTGTAGATTTGGACAATGTAAGGTACCGGAGTGTAACTTTGAAGTTAATCCTCAGGTTGACCGGATCGAGCTAAAATTCACCCTTCAAAAACAATTTAATAGACTCAAACCGTGGGCAAACTAACTCTCTAACCGGCAAAGTACCGGTCGAATGCTAGAATAGCTACAGGAGTACGAGGTCGAACCCAAGGGAAAAGTGGTTGCAAGTACCAAAGTGAACGACATTTAGTCTAGTGATCAATCTTTTCAAGTATTTGTAACTACAACGATACTAAAATGATCTCTATTAACAAGTTTAAAGATAAGAAAGATAGAAAGAAGATTAAACTACTAGGTTTTAAAGATAGATTAAGGGACATAGCCGAACCATGATCAAAATAGCTAGTTTCACCCCAAGGAATGACAAAACCGGGAGTGTGCATTAAACGAACGAATTCTTGCATTCAATTTCACGGGTGCTGCATCTTAATCCCGGTGCTAAGGTCTGAACAACTCTCTCCTAACACCTTATGCCAAATTAATTACCCTTCCCAAAGTTAAGGATCACTAACAAGACATGATATACACTGAGCCGCTTTAAATGTTAAAATGAGTAACCTCACTCTAAGCAAAGATCCTAGAACCCTTTTCCCACATCTTTCTATCCTAACAACTCTTTAGAGTGATGTGTGTGATTTTGACCTAGGTGATCAATCTAGCCCAAATCATATAACAAGTTCTAAGACATGAAACATGCAAGATACAACAATAAAAAGCACTACCCACTCCCAATTTCATCACCCAAAGTGGTGTTTTCACCAAATTTCACATGATTCACTACGTAAAGGGTTTAGCTACTCATTATACTAGTTAAAACACATAAGAAACTGTAGAATGAAAGACATAACAAGTAAAAGAAAGAAGAAATTTACCATTAATTTGCGTAAATTCGAGATTAGATCCAAAAGTACAAAATAGAAAACTAATTAAAAGGTGGTCTCTAGTGTTTGGAAAAGAAATGTAAGCTAAGAAATGGAAAGATTAAGCTAAAATAGTGTTGATGTAAGCTAAGAGAAAGTATTCTAAGCTATTACAAAAATCGAGCTAAGAAATGGGTAGAGTTTTGCCAAGAGAATAGTTATTCTCCAAGAAAAAGTCTAAGGGGGATATTTATAGGTGGGAGAAAATCTGCAGGAAAAAGGCCTCAAACGCTCGTTTGGAAGGCTGAGACTGGCATTTGACATCTTCAAACACACGTTTGGCTGAGTGCAAACGTGTGTTTTGCTTCATTTCTGGGCAGGGTCTTGACTGTTCTTCATCTGGAACGCACGTTTAGGAGGTTCAAACGCGCGTTTGAAAGACTTGGAACGTGCGTTTAGGATAGTTTCAAACGTGGCGCTTGGAGGGGTTCAACTCAGATCAACTTGTGTATTTTGAAACGCGACGCTTGGGGTTCAAACGCTCGCTTGAACCCCCCGCCCCCAAACTTCAACTTTTCCTCATTTGATCTCCTTTCTTGCCTCGGTTATGCTTTTTACCATAAATCATCGCCTTCCGGGTCCTCGAGACACTAATACCCTATAACATCATACATGACCAACAACATCCAAACAATTCCGGAGGGTAAAAGTGCTCGGGAATGGGGTTAATATCAACAAAAAGGGGCAATAATCCATCAAAGTGACGGATTCACTCCCCGTGCCATGAGCTCACGATAATACCCCGAAAATGTGCTGAAAATGTGGTAAACGGGGGTAAACAATGCACCGGAGTCACGTAAAGTTGACTCCCATCAACCACCCCACACTTAGCCTTTGCTCGCCCTCGAGTAAACTAGGCGTTTTAAAACAAACCAAGGGGTTCAACGTTGTGACGTAGGTGCTACTACCCACACCCTCGAGGTAATCACAAAGTAAGAAACACGAACGTATACACACTGGTTATAACATTATCAAGAAAATGGAGTGTGTGTGGTGCCAAGTTAAAACCAAGTGCACAAAATGATTGTCGGGGCTTGAATCCCGACCAAAAGTCTACCAACCGTCTCATACCAACTACCCTCTCCACTAATCAAGGTCACTAAGTTTGGACACAATCGGGTAGGACTTGAAGGGTTATGACGTTAGGCTAGGGTAATTTCGGTTAATCGAAAGGGATAATTTGGGAACTGGAGAAAAAGAAGTACGAGTGAACTTAATCAACAAGTGTACCACCTTATTTCTATCATACAAACCACCCAAACTCCTTTTTGGTTAATATAACACTTTGGGAACCATAGGATACTAACATAACCGAACTCATTGCCACACTCAACTATGTTTCAAGTGTCATAAGGCGAGATCGAATACATTAGCACCTATCTCACTATCCCAACCCCTAACATCATAAAGATAACTTCCAAGCTCATTCCTTTGATTCCAACCCTTTATTCCAATCTACTCCAAACTTTTATTCAATGAGAGCTAATTTATTTTGAACTTTGACTGATCTATCTTTTCTTTATTTTTCTTTTTTTTTAAAAAGAAAGAAGAAATTTCATAGATTTTTCTTTTCTTTTTGGGCCAAACCCAAACACTAGGCCCAACTTAGCTCCTTTTCTCCTTATAGCTCCAAACAAGAAAACACCAACCCATCAAAACATCATTTCCCCCACCCCACACTTGCCTTAGCAAGTGTGGCCTAACAAAAGACTAAGTCCACTCGTAGGGTATAAATGAAGGAAACGTGACCATAATTAAGGCTCAAGGTAGGTTTCTGAATCGAGTAACAAAACGGCTATAAAACGAATGGTGGTCGACCATTCTATCAAGGCCGAGGGGCTACGAAGGTCTAACGCTTCGGGATAAGGCTTATTTGGCTCGTTGGTCAAAGAGACGCCATGACCGTCATCCCGTGTCCTACTTAGAGTAAACCTTTCTATTTTGCCTCGAGATTAAGTGGTATGTGAGGTAGTAGCAATCAAATTGTGCACAAAGTATAGCTTACGTGAAATTAATACTCCATTCTCAAGATAATAGTAAACCGCAGTTATACACTTTCGGGCCCCTATTAAGGTGATCACCACTTAACGTGAAATAACACCAACAACACGCTGTTGAAAACCCTTGAAAATTTTAAAAATTACCCAAAATCGACTTTGAGCCCGGTCATAGGCTAAGCATACCACATATCAAGCACATTTAACAACAAAACAAAGAAAAAGCTAAGTCTCCCACCCCACACTTAAATGAAACACCTGTCCTCAAAGGTGTGAGAGATAAAAAGAGTAAAAGACTTAGCTTGCTTGACCAAAACCCAAGCGGAAAAGTGCACTAGTAGCCCACGTGACATCTTCTAGTAAGCTCCATCTCGAGTATCTAAAACCATAGAAACAAAACCACAGAAACACATGCACGGAAAAATCCACGTGCCAAAAGATGGTGATAGATACGAGATATATAAAAATAGAAGCCATGCCACAAAATAACGACTCAAGCATATCAAGCATACTAGACGGGAATCGACTGATGTAAATATAATCAAAAGAAACACAGAGCATCCATGCATAAAATAAAGCCACAGAGGCTCACATAAAAATATCCCCGCCTACGTACATAATAGCCGAACCAAAAAGAAATTCTCACCCCAACCTCTCTTTTAAGATAAACTCTCCTCTCTTGCACCCATAGACCACTCCAAACACATTATTACTACCAAAAGGTGGGTTGCCTCCCAAGCGCTTTGTTTTGTGTCGCTGGCTCGACGGGATGACTTATACAAAGGCCAATTTTTTCAAAGTTATACTATTGGCACAAAGCGAGAAATGGTAGAAGTGCTTTGTTTAACGTCGTTAGCATCGACTTAATGGCACCGCATGCACTCATACCACAAAAGACTCAAAATAATGATTCAAATATTTTATTTCAAACAAGTATCACCAAAACCATCAACCAAAATCCGAGCTCAAAAAGATCAACAACTCAAGAAGACTAATAATAGCAAGCATCACGAAAACACGAAACTTCACTAGAAACTTCCTCTTTCACAAATTCTATGAGCTCCATCTACCGTGAGTACACAAAAATCGATCGCATAATACTCATCAACACAAGGTGGAAGAGTGTAATAATCCGGGACCGCATGCTAATAATCTCCACTTCTCCCGGTAGCTCTACCATAGATGGCTCTTCGCCTCATCACGATTTCACCACACTCTTCATAATGACATCTTCATTTACTTCAATTGGGAGTGAGGGTGAAATGGGCGATCCCGCTTTCTTCCGAGTCTAATTGCCTCATCAAACAAGCAGGTGCTCAAATCTATCATACACCCTTCAAGTCATCATTTTTCATTTATTCGGAGGCGGTGTAATGGATAAAATTTGCACCTCTTCCATCTCCAAATCTGCACTTCCTCTTCATCCCAAAACGAGCTATTCTTATTACTAAAGAATTCTTGCTCAATATAATAATGGTCGGTTCCACCACACACTCCACCAAGGTTTCATCTCGCGGGGTGAAGGTGCAAGTAGGTAGAACGTGAAACCTCGCCATAATCAAATATCGCAATTGGAGGTGGCCCTATGAGCAATCCCAACTCACTATCCGCTCGTAAATCTCATCATAGCAAACCAATCATCAACCTCACTCTCAACCTCGAACTTCTTCGGTGATAACATCTTCATCCTGCACTCACCTCTATTGCACATGTCTCTTCCTCTTCTCATGCCTCCTCTTTTCAATCAATTGCACCATCCCGCCTTCAAGATTTCTTATGTCGGAGTCAAAGCTTTTATTGAACTCTTGCATATCCTTGTTCATTTGAATCAAACTCTTGTTCAATTGAATCAATCGCCCATCTCGAATGTCGGTGAAGCCTTCTTGTGGCATGAGGGAAACCGATCATACTAACTTTGATTCATCGGAGGTGAGTAGTAGGCTTCTTGCCATGCCGCACTCATCAAGTGGGCTGAATCTGGTGAAGCTATCAACGCGCTGAGTATGAACACCGTAATCCTCGATAAGCACTAGGGTTCGGACAACCTCATAATGTTGTGGCTCAGAATTTGAATAACCATAATTTTGACTTTGGCATGCACTCAGGCAATGATAAGCCCATGAACCTTGGTTACTCTGCTGTTGATACTGAGGCTAAGGCACGAACTGTTGTTGATAACATTGTTCAAGTGCCTGAGGTTGGTAGGGGTATTGTTTTTCGGGTGAGTAGTATTGATTGAAAAATACATCCATTTAAGCTCAAGCTGCAAGATCTCAGAAAACAACAAGAAAACAATAAAATAAAACCTAGGCCCAAGCCTTCGGTTCACTTGCAAGATATCACGAATAGCACACAATTCCCCGGAAACGGCACCATTTTGATCGAGCTAAAATTCACCCTTCAAAAACAATTTAATAGACTTGAAACCGTGGGCAAACTAACTCTCTAACCGGCAGTGTACCGGGTCGAATGCTAGAATAGCTACAGGAGTACGTGGTCGAACCCAAGGGAAAAGTGGTTGCAAGTACCAAAGTGAACGTATTACTTAGTCTAGGTGATCAATCTTTTAAAGTATTTGTAACTACAACGACACTAAAATGATCTCTACTAACAAGTTTAAAGATAAGAAAGATAGAAAGAAGATTAAACTACTAGGTTTTAAAGATAGATTAAGGGACATAGCCGAACCATGATGAAAATAGCTAGTTTCACCCCAAGGAATGACAAAACCGGGAGTGTGCATTAAACGAACGAACTCTTGCATTCAATTTCACGGGTGCGCATCTCTAATCCTCGGTGCTAAGGTCTCAACAACTCTCTCCTAACACCTTATGCCAAATTAATTACCCTTCCCTAAAGAAGGATCACTAACAAGACATGATATGCACTAGAGCCGCTTTAAATGTTAAAACGAGTAACCTCACTCTAAGCAAAGGATCCTAGAACCCTTTTCCCACATCTTTCTATCTCGAACAACTCTTTAGAGTGATGTGTGTGATTTTGACCTAGGTGATCAATCTAGCCCAAATCATTATAACAAGTTCTAAGACATGAAACATGCAAGATACAACAATAAAAAGCACTACCCACTCCTAATTTCATCACCCAAAGGGTGTTTTCACCAAATTTCACATGATTCGACTACGTAAAGGGTTTAGCTACTCATTATACTAGTTAAAACACATAAGAAATCAGAAATGAAAGACATAACTCGCTGGACTTATTTCTTAGTTTTGATGATGAGTGCCGACTAGCCGTTATAAAGGCAAAGGCAAAATGATGTCTGGATCAAATGTATAGGTTTATTAGAGTTTGATTCATAAATAGGTTTGATCAAACAAGCAATCGTAATGGTCACCGAGCTTTTCAAGAGACTAGTCAATATCGCAGGGGTAGATAGGTCGCAAGAGATAGTCGTGAACTCGTCCAAGATCAAGACTGAAGCCCGAGGGCTCAAACTCGCCATGTAAGGCTAATGGATCAAACATAGTATTTTAAGTCAAGGATATGAGATCGAATTTAGGCAAGTCTGTGATGACCTAAATCAACACATATACCTTTGTGTGTAAGGTCTAAGTTCCATAAGTTGGATGATGTTTGGAACTTGGTTATAATTAAAGGTGTAATCTAACTTCACAAATAAAAGTTAGATAAAAGAAGTCAACTGCATTGTATTTTATACACAAAGAAATTGGGGTTCAAGAGATCGATAGTATCTCACAGATCGATGAACTCATTGATAATATACCTCGATTAATTCAAGATTATTGAAGATTACATGGATAAGACAGCAACTACCTCTCGACTTATCAAAGAAATCAAAGGCCGAGATTAAAAGAACGCTGGGATGATTCATATTTTTATCCATTGATATAAGTCAGTGGGTGTGGACAGATCGCGACAAAAAGGAATTCTCGACAAAGTCACCCTATGAATAGTGATGGGGTAATGCAAATCGATGGGACAAAAAGGAACGGTTACATTTGAATTTCAAATACAAGTCACATGCATTCTGCCTATAAATAGGGGACTTTCAACTCGTAAACAAAAAAGATGAAAATTAACAAACTTTGAAGAGATATTTCGAACCGAAAACACCCTCGCCGAACCTCATCGAACTTAAAGCTACTGATCCAGAGAAATTCTTCAAGTGTATTCTACATTCAAGCTACATCAAGCAAACACACTTCTCAAGATCGCAAGCCGCTGATTATATCATCCAAATCAAGCCGCCGAATCAATCATTTATTTGATTCAATCTTTATTTTATAAAGAACTCCGTCAAGACAAAGTGAAGCATCTCGCTGGTGTGAAAGATCGTTGTTTGTGGTGGAGCCGTGAAGAGGCAATCCTACCCTTCAAGGACCAAGTGGAAGACTGGGGAGCAAAGAATCCTACTGCTCCTTTTCATTTTGTGAAGCCATAGTTATTGGTGAAGGACAAGCAACTTAGGAATCTTTGTAATAGCCTTACATCAAAGATCTCTAGTGAAATTCCTCCAACATCACAGAGAAGAGTGGACTCCGACAGATTACACCACCTCGAACCACTATAAAATCGCTTACTTACTTTCAAAGATTTACATTCTCGCACTTAGTTTATTTTACACATCAACCTATCGAATCTAGCAACCTAAATCACACACTTACACTAATGAGTATCTAATACTTAGTATCATATTTTACAACAAGTTTCAAGGCTTAATTTTGATATAATCTCACGCACAAATTCAAAGAAATCTCAACTATCAAGAGATCATCGCTTATCAAGAGTTATCAAGTCTCAAAGACTCCGTATATCAAGGCCGTCTGCGCAATTTGTTAACCTCCAAAGTTTTAAGTGTTAAGTTTATTCACCCCTCTAAACTTAACCAAAGCCTTTTCAAGGGACCAACAATTGTATCGTGAGCAAAGGCTTTACGCTCAAGTAATCCTACTTGTTGTGCTTGTGAAAATTCGTTGAAACTTTCTATCAAGTTACCGATTTTCAAAGACTTGCATCATGGACAACACCCGTGATGATAGAACTATGTCGATGTGTTCACTAGATAAATTTGATGAGTATAAACGCCGAATGCAAAGCTTACCTTGTCGCAGAACTCATGATGAGATGATGGATGTACTAATCGATGGACCACCGAGATTACCAAGGCAATAATAATGGTGATACAACCGAGTACATTCCTAAACCAAAAAGAGAAATGGAATGCGTAAGATGTAAAAAGCAAACCTCAACAACATTGCTATTGATATCATTTATAGAACTTTGAGATAGCAATATGTATATGAAGGTTAAAGATTGCAAACCGCAAAGGAACTTTGGGACAAGATACATTTGATCCGTGAAGGCACCGATGCGTGCAATAAAGAAGAATAAAATCGGCAGGCCGTAAAGAGGTTCCAAAAGTTCAAGATGTCGCTAAATGAATCAATTGAGCAAATGGAATCAAGATTTAATGCAATCTCGGATGAGCTTACCTCACGAGTGTAAGTTATTCAAAGGAAGAAATAAACACTAAAATCTTGGAGGCTCTATCTCTGCAAAAGATGTTTGGAAATTGAAGGTGACCGCAATAGAAGAAATGAGAAAGTTGCATGAAGAAGACACTTTCAAGTTGTTTTCGATCTCAAGGCTTATGAATTTAGCAAAAAGCTTGTACTCGAGATCAAAAAGAAGAGCCAAAGACCACTCGCATTGGTCCTTCACATCAAGAAGAAACATCGTGAGGGACAGGATGATCTCACTGGATGAGATGTAATGAGCAGCATTGCCCTAACCGAGCAAGAAAATCGTGATGATGAAGACCGGAAGGCCCTTCAAGAAATTTCACTAAGAGGCCTACCAAAGAAAGAAAGAAGAGTCAAAGAAAGACAATGACTATCTCAGTGCTTTAATTGCAAGAAACCGTGACACTTCAAACCTGATCGCCCCGGAGTTAAAACAAAGTAAGGAACTCGACTATCTTTGCTTCAACCGCAAGAAGCCTCGACACTTTGTGACTCGATTGTCCGCACTCTCATCAAGACCAAGAGTCAACAAAGATGATATGGCAAGAAGGCTATGGTTGTCAAGATGAATCGAGGGTATGAAGTGGAATTTGAAAAGGAAATGAATCGGATGACACATCACCAAGGCTTTATATGGAAGATTATGCTTTGATGGCCAATATGGATGAAACTAAGGAGGTATACAATCATCAGTATCTATAAACACTCTGCTGGAAGTGATTGTGAATCAACCTCATGGTTCAAATCCTAGAAATTCGACAACAATGAGACTTTGTATGCCATCCTTAATCAATCGAGGATAATACAATCTGGCAATGAGATTGTGAAGGCCAAAAAGAAGCTCTTGAATTGGAAGTTGGAAGATTGAAAGCTAAATTAAGGGTTCTCAAAGGTAAAGGAAAGATGTTGACAGACCAAAGATAAGCCTGCCGATCATTCAAAGAGCTCTCTCGAATCTATCAACCATCGTGTTCCTCTCCGCCGCATACAAATCTGGAAAGCTTTATGGTGATAGAATGCAGGGCTTGGATTTGGAACTCAATAATCCAAAAGAGTGGATCCAGAAAGTTATCGAACCTAGTACTGTGCACTGGTCCTAAGTTTGTACCGCACAAGATCCAACTCCAAGTAAGGTTGCCGAGATAGCAAAACCTCACTTGAAAACACTTCAAGGAAGCTAAATCGTAAGTCAAGGAAGTCACTCCTCAACAAAAAGAATGAATCCAAAAATAGGATCACATGTGCCTTCTAAGCTCACTGATAAGCACTGCTACCAAGTCTCTTGGACTACGAAGGGTAAGAAATGAAAATATTCCAAGGATAAGAATCCTAAACCCAAAAATGTTAATAATTCAAGGGATACTTATCTCGTGGGAAAGGTAGATCGTTCTCTCTGCCGATGATGATTGGAATACTCCTGCACTGGCTCGTTATAGAAACAACAAGTATAACCTTGTCGCTGGGTAAAACCTAAGCAATGGAATGAATAAAGGACTCCACAGAGAGACTTATAAAAGGCCTCAGCAGTGGTCCATACTATAGGGGTCATGCTTCCTAACGCACAACAAACAAATGGTTATACTAATGCTTCTAACACCAAGAATCACTTCCAACAAAGATTATAAACCAAAAGGCCGTAAAACATATGTGAATCCTACACAACCTATCGTTAGAACCTATGGATGTGTGGAATATATGTATGAACCAAAGTATGACACTTTTTAGGAAGACCTTATGGAAACTTACCAAAAGTCATGCTTACCATCGACCACTATGGACCCAAACAGTTTGGGTACCTAAAATGCATTAACTTTGTTTTGTAGGTGTGTCCGGTACTTTGACAAAGGATGTTCCAGATACATGACAAAGAATAAGCACTGCTTAACAAACTTTGTGGCAAAAGATGGTCCAAGGGTGAATTTTGGCAACAAGAATACACCTGGATATACAAGAGGATATGGCACACTTGTGAGAAATGGACTTACAATCAATAATGTTGCATATGTGGAAGGACTGGACTACAACTTGCTGAGCACTGGACAATTCTGTGACATGGGATACAAAATCACTTTTGACAAAAACAATTGTATTGTCATTAGTGAAAGAGGTGATCAAGTTGTACTTGCTGGTAGAAGACAACAAAACATGTATGTTGTGGATTGGTCTCATCACTGCAGCCTGAGAAACTCACTGATTGTGCATACCAAGTCCTGAACTCAATTGGTTATGGCACAAGAAGTTGAATCATTTAAACTTTGATGATATCAATCAGCTTGGTGAAGAAGAAGTCGGTGATTGGTTTACCTCCGAGATCACATTCAAGAATGATGCTATATGTGATGCATGTCGTAGGGGTAAACAAATAAAGACAAGCTTCAAGTCAAAACTAAACAATCAACTAATAGAGTGTTGAAGCCGATGCATATGGATCTTTTGGACCAATAACTCCAACAAGTGTAACAGAAAGATGTACACTTTAGTGGTTGTGGATGATTATTCAAGGTACACTTGGGTGATATTTATGAACAAGAAAAGTGAAACACTTCAAAGCATGCCTAATCTTTTAGAAGAGATTACAAATGAGAAAAGTTTACTTAATAAGAATAAAATAAGATCGATCAGAGTATCGAATTTCAACAAAGTAATAAGAGAA